>JAAIIK010000067.1:966552-986481 GCA_014706435.1 Silurus glanis | reverse complement strand
CAATCTACTATTGGTACTATTACATCAATTTTTTTATTTCTACAACACTCAGCATACTGACCTTGTTATCCTGCTCATCATTATATAAAGATCACTCTTTTAGCTGTGTTCCATTGTCATTGCTTTGTCATTGCCATAACACAGTTTCAATATACAGTATGTTTCTTCAGTAAACTCTCCATTTTCTCCATTGAGACAAAATCCAATTATAGGAGAAGCAACCATCCGAGTAGCGTAATTTATAAGGGCATGAAAACATAGGAGCAATATTCACACCAAAGTATACTTTCTGTTAATAGGTGCTTATTCAAGAACTATGTTTTTGCATTTAAGTATGAAAGTATCATCAATTTGAGCATTTACCATAAAAAAGTATTTATTTATTTATTTATTTAAATAATTTCACTAATAGAGTATTTATTACACATTATGTTTGCAGATCCCTGAAGGAACTAATATTCAGTCTTTTGTTCTTATTCTTTCTTGACATTGAAAATTTGTGTCAAGGTGCCAATTTCAAGTTTAGAGGTAGAGAAATTTGATGGATGAAAGGATGGATATATTAATGGCCTTGCATACAAGTATTCACCTGCCTTGATCAAATGTTGTAGTTTATAATGTTAAATAGTATGTCATGGATCAAAACCAATTAACAAAAAGCATTGAAAAGAGGGGGGGGAAATCTATATAGCTTTTAGATTATAGCAGAATATTTGGAAATCATCCCTGGCATGAAAGCTGACCTCAGGTTTGGGTCATGATTTAAGTGACTTTGAAATGTAGTTTATTATTGGTAAATGGACAGCAGGAGTTCCAGTCATCAAGCCTGCTCAAATATGGTAATGTTTTAATGTTTCTACAGGGACATCTTCATGTAGATTTATGAGAAACCTCAATAAATAGAGCTTGAAGTTGTGTTTGAATGCATACATTTCATGAATATGATGCTTATGGGGGGGAATGTTGTTTAGGTCGCTGAGAATGTCAGAGCAGGATCTGGTATGACTGTCAGCAGGTCTGATATAATAGTAGGGTTGCAGTGCATAAACCTGTCATTACAACGACCAGTGCACACTTGAGAGTTCAGTGACACTGGTATGCAGGGATGTGGAGGGAAAAAAAAAGTGAGATGAGTCATCCTTCACCAAGTTCTTGACAAGCGAACGGAGATGTTATACAGGAGAATGCATGTGCGTCAAGCCCTAAAGGAATAGGTTAAGCTCAAATGCTTGAACTATACAGTGAGGGGGTCGGGTGGCTCAGCTAGGCGTGTGGGGTAAGAAATCTTTCTTGCTTTCTTCGATGGATTTCTTTGATGAAAGCGTTACCACAAATCTAAATAATTTGAAAATGGTCCCTTTTAACCTATGGGGAAATATTTCTATGCTGGTAGTAGTGGTCTCATCCAGGGTGTTAGGGAACGAGGACTGACTGAAATGCAAACAATGTACTTGTCATTTAGAAAAGTGTTGCACATCCAAAGACTTGTAGAACACATATCATGGTAAAATTAAACTGTTCAAGTACCTTGTGGTGCATGTTGGAAAGGGACCCATCTTTATATCATAAGTGGAAAGTTATTATGGTATCTAGACAACAGTTCTCAGTCGTACTTTTCCATCTAGGATGATTTGAGGGCCATTTACACTAGCCTGTGCCCCTTGCAGCTTACACGCATCATCAACCTAACCTATAACCATGAATCCATTGTACAAAATACAAAAATTTGCTGGACTGTATTTTAATGAAGATTATTTTATACCTTTACACTATGCCAGAAAGATTGAAGTGCATTTTTATGTTGGCTAAGAAAAAAAAATATCTATGTATCTCTGTATACTGATAAAATTATGTCCTACTTTTGACCTTTTTAGGCACAGGGTCCACTAGATCTTTGAAAGCAGGCTTGGTTTCAGGTACCAAGAAGATAATTTTAGATCATTTGGATGTGATGTATTTATATATGATAAATACTGTATTGTCCTGGAATGATGCCTTGATACTGAAGGTGTGCTATTCTTATCCAGGTTCAGACAGCAAAAATGTTTTGAGTGAAGCGATATGACCTTAATATGTCAGGAAAGATGACACTGGCTGACTCAGCCTGCCAATATTATGTCAGCATCAGCACTTCAGAAGTCAAGGTAAAACTGGAGTACACTCAAAAGCAAATAGCAACCTCATGGAGCTACCAAAAGGTTGATAAACGCCAGGCTTGTAAAATATACACTTGACATCAAAATGTTATCATACCTAGTGTCAGTTGTAGGTTGGCCTTATTACTAGCTCTCAGCTGTTATATTTGCAACATTTAAGTTCAGTTTAAGGTCATAAAGTTATTTTATACTTCTTTATTTCTGTAAACATATGTGGGTTCCCTGGTGGTCTAGTGGTTAGGATGCGGTGCTCTCACTGCTGCGGCCAGGGGTTCGATCCCTGGTCATGGAACCGCAGCCATTAGGGTTGCACAAGCCAGTGCACTCTTAGCGCCGGTCCCAAGCCCGGATAGGGAGGGTTGCGTTAGGAAGGGCATCCAGCGTAAAAACATGTGCCAAATCGAACATGCGGATCATGAATACGGATGATCCGCTGTGGCGACCCCTAATGGGAGAAGCCGAAAGAAAGTATATGTATATATTTCTGTAAACATATGTAATTTTGGAGAAATAATTGTTTATCTGCTGTATTTGTGCTTCTACATCAAATTCTTTGCAAATCTGTTTAAAACACACAACAAAAAATCATCTTATTCTTTAATGACAAAAATCAGGCTCTCAATTTTCACATAATTTTTGCGTGAATGTAATAGCTGTTTTCACATTCCACAATGATGACCGAGAAGAAGAAATCAATTTGGTCACAAATATACTTAAAGGACATTTACAAAAAAGCTAAACGTTTCAAGAAAAGCTGGACATTATGTGGAAAGGTCAGCCAAAACAGTTCAAAACAGTTTTTAAGCTTTTTCATGAATGCTTTAATTTTTTCATGAAGCTTTAGTGTTTTATTTCCTGTACAAATTGAAAGAAGGAAAATTGTCCCTAATTTCAAATTCCCAGGAAAACTGTGATGCACAAGAGAAATGCACCAAAATTCCTGGAAAGCTTGGAATCTTTTTATGAGATTAATATTGATGCTTCTGCTAACATTTATATATGCAGGTAGTGCAGCTGTGGCTGCAGTAAAAGGACACTTGTTGAATTGTGTTAATTGGGTTTCTTGCTTTAGTAATGAAATTATCTCTCACTGTCTACATATCTGTCATGCAGCGCTCCGTTATGCTTTTTATATAATATTGTTTTTGTATAATATTGATGTTTTCTATAGTTGTTGTGTCAATGATCGTATTAAGAATCAGAAAAAAAATTATTGCAAGGTACAGAAAAGGGTTCAGCAAAAGAGCACTTTACAGTACTAGGAATACAAAATGTGTAGTTTTTTTAATAAACTATAGTAAATTAAATAAATATTGTATACAGAAAGTGGCTTTGGATGAGTAGTGCAAGTAATGCAAATTAGAATGTAAAAGTGAAAGTGACTGTCCAAACACGTATACACAGACAAAGTATGTACAAAATCTTGAATGAAATAAATATTATATACAGAAGTGAGTTTGCATTAAAAGTAGTGCAATTTAAAATGTGAAAGTGACTGAGTTGCAGGCTGACTGCAGTGAGAAAGAAACTGTTCCCTTTAAGGAACTCGAACTGCGTCGAAATGCTTTGGGAATGCTTCTGCGTTGCTCACACTCTGAATCACGTGTGGAAACCGGCCAACAGCAAAGCACGACGTCACCAGCGGGGTGACGTCATTACCAGGAAGCTACAAAATGCGCATGCAGTGTAGCCAACGCTAGCTTCTGTATGTTCAGGTATGTGCTTTGTGTGTGAATCTGTGCAGGCATGAGCTTCAAAACATCCATAAAGAAGTTGATGTAGTCGGTAGTGCAGTCAACAACCTCCTCAATGTTCCCACTGTGTGACCCCTGCAGTACATCCCAGTCTGTGTTATCAAAACTGTCTCTCCGAGTCTGATCTGCCTCAGGAGACCACTTCCTGAATGAAGCCATCGCTCAAAAGATAAAATGCTGGGCTGCCCAATGTGAAATTCTCAGTGGAGGATACCAGAATGATGCCAGTTTGTTGTCCTTGTGAGGCCTACGCACCCTAACACAGTCATTTACAGCGATGTTTGGTGGTTTTTCATGTGTTTTTCAAACTACATTTTCATTCAGCACTGTTGATGAATGACTGAAGCTTTGACACCTGGGGAGATTCAAGGGGTGCAGGGGGGCATAGCCTATCAATTGGTAATCTGAGATCCCTACTCAACATAAGAGGGGCAGGCCTGTCTTACCTCTCACAAGACAGGCAGAGCAGTCCTTAACTAGTGTTTCAATCTCCTTATCTATGCCCAGCCATCACACCTGTTCTCTGCAGTGCTGTTTAATCCCCCAGTTGGCCCTCATGTGCCAATGTTAGCATATGCGTGTGAAGGGACCCTGGAACCCCGGTGCAAAGCCCACTACAGCCGGTGAAATGCAGCTATTTCCCCCTTTAAAGCCCCCTTTAAAGCTATCTTCTCTTCTGTTCTCCTGTAATGACACTTTGTCCTGTAGAGGTGTGTGTAACATCTGAATAATATCAGTTTCCACATAGCTCACTGTTGTGTTATCAACAGGAATAGAACGGGACATATAAATTAGCTACAATGTTGTCACATCCTGGGAAAAACTAGAGATTATAATTATGCTGGCAAAGACAGTCATACCAGCGATGAAGTCTTAGTGGTTTGTGGCCTGTTCCTAATGTTGCCAGCAATGTCACCAGGGTGTGGTGGTCCAATAAATAAAATAGTGATTGTAAAATAGTGATTATAAAGGTACAGGTACAGATGCATGGTAGTGATTTCCGATCCCCAACTGAGTACCACTGCTATGTTGGATTGAGGGCACAGAAAGCAAAGGCAATAGGGCTTTTAGCACCACACTGTACTTGTACTGTACTGAATGTGTATTTGACAGCATGACTTCAATGGCTGTGGCGGACGCATCACAGGTGACCAGAGTCTCACTAGAGGTGCTGAAATGTGCCAGCACAGGTGGCGATATGAGCTAAGACTTTAAAGTGTGCACAGCCTCTCTGCATGCTTGTGTCCACACTAGGGTTGATCTTTCCATAATTGTTGCTGCAAGGGGGCTGTAATTGATACTAGGGAAGAAACTTTGAGTAATAATCCATCATCCCTAAAAAGAAAGCCACCAACGCAGTCGAAGTCGGCTCAGGAATGGATTGGATAGACTCTACATTGGATTGAAGTGGAGAAATGTCCTCTGCCAACAGTTTGAATCCCACAAAGTAAATGGCACCCACAGCCAAGAGACATTTGTCACTGTTGAGGGTCAAGTGCTGTTTGGCTAGTGCATGAAACACCCTACTTAGGCGCTCATCGTGAATCTGTTTGGTTGCCCCATGCACAAGCACATCATCAAGATAAATGACTATGCCTGGTATGCTAACACAGAAGTCATTATTTTCTGAAAACAGGAAGGGGTAGAGTTAAGGCCAAAAGGCATTCTGGTATAGCAAAAGAATCCCATGTGCGTCACAAAAGCTGTCAGGTTCCCGGGGGTTGGGTGTGAGGGCACCCCTCTCTAGGGTCCAACTTGCAAAACATAGTAGCAAAATAAAATTGGGCTGTGAGTACCTCCGCAGTCAGCAACGGGGACTTTCAGGGATTATAGATTTTTTCACTTGCCTCAAATCTACACAGATATGCAGGACACTTGATTATTTCTTAGCTAGTTCCCTAAGGGAACGAGTTGCTGCATCGAAACGCTTTGGTAACGTGCCCGAGTGTTGACTCTCTGAAATAATGTGTGTAATCAGTAAAAAATTAGACGCAGCATCTCGTTCCCTCAGGGAACTAGGGTTACATACGTAACCTGGAGACGTTCCCCTTTTAGGAACTCGAACTGCGTCAAAACGCTTTGGGAACAAGTGTCCGATCATGCCAGTGTGTGCCAGCATGCCAGTGTGTATACACTATTACACACTATGTGTGTATACACACTATTCAGTCCCTGAATTGTGTGTATAAACAGGTCAAAGGACAGAGGGGCCAGGAGTTGCACTGCGGTCCAGGTTGTAGAACTGGACGAAGGTCAGTGGGGTGGACCAGCCGGCAGCATTGCAAATGTCTTGGAGGGGTACTCCAAAGGACCAAGTCTTTGAAGCAGCCACACTCTGGCTGGAGTGAGCTCTGAACCCGAATGGAGCGGGGAGACCAGAGATCTCATATAATGATGCAATGGCATCAATGATCCATCTGCTAAGGGTCTGCTTATTGGCAGGGAGACCTCCCCTTGGAGGGCCATAGCCAATGAGCAATTGGTCAGACTTTCTCCAGGGACCCATCCTATGGACTTTGGTGCCCAGTGTGTACCGGGTACAGCCAGCTTCTCCTGGTCTGATGCCTGAGAAGGAGGAGGATCGAATGCCTGTACACCTTGGGGATGTTAACCATCCTGGGGTACAAAAAGGTACTGGCCATACAAAAAAAACTCAGTCTTGATAGAGAGATGCCTCGGCCAGGGGCTCGATGGGGGGCTCAGAGAGAGCCCCCAAAACAACAGCCAGGCCCCATCCAGGCACTCTAGGTCGCACCAGGGGCCTCAGCCCCTCAACGCATCACAAGAGGGTCTCTGCCCAGAGATTGCCCTGCTAAGGAAATCCAGCACTGAGCCAACCATGCAGTGGACTGGATCCAGCTGGTGGTGATCGCACCACAAGTAGAACAGACACCATCTGTCGGCATATGACCTCCTCGTGGCATGGAGAATGTAGGCATTCTCGCGTGACCTTGATCGTATGGGGGGGCATTGCCCTTCCGTGAGAACCCATAGGACCTGGGCCACCACTGAAGGGGACACATGTACAGAAGGCCAAGTGTGATAACACTGGACGCAGCTGCCATGATTCCTAGCAGTTTCTGGAACTGCTTGACAGTGAGAGGCTGTCCTTCTCTGACCTTCCTGACGGCAGCAAAAATGGCCAAAATGCGGCCAGGAAAAAGTTGCGCTCGCAAAGTAATCAAATCCTCTATGACGCCAAGATAGGTGGTTCTCTGTAATCGAGAAAGCACTTTCTTCCCGGCGTTCAGAGGAAATCCCATAACCTTCCTGTGAGTGGGAACAACATCTCAATTCCGAACTGCTCATTGCTCTGATCAAGCTAATATCAACCAATGGCCGATATAGTTGAGTATGTGGATGCCCTTAAGTCTCAGGGAGACCAGAGCCACATCAACACATTTTGTGAAGGTGCGGGGTGAGAGGGCAATGCCAAGCGGAAGAACCCGATACCGGTTCGGCTTCGCCCCCGAAAGCGAACCCCAGGAACTTCCTGTGAAAAGGAAGGATGGATACATGAAAGTATGCATCCTTTAGATCTACTGTGACAAACCAGTCCTCTGATCTGAATTGAGACATGACCTGCTTGAGGGTCAGCATCCTGAACCTAAGTCTCATGAGTGAGTGGTTCAGCTGACATAGATCCAAAATAGGATGCAACCCTCTCAGTCCTTTTTGGGAACTATGAAGTTCCAGCTGTAAAACCCGGATTCTCGTTCTGATGATGGGACCACCTCAATGGCCTCCCTCCTCAGGAGAGTGTTTACTTCTCGTTCCATGATTAGAGCCTGCTCGGTTCCCACCAGAGTGGGAAGAACCCCGTTGAAACAGGGCGGACAAGATTCGAAATGTCAGCAGGAGAGAGTCTGGCAGAGCTTTCCAGGAAGTCTCTCAGGGGTATCGGCCTCTCGTGACTCACCTCTGGTGTGCCTAGAGCTGGGGCAGTGCCCTGAAGCCGAGGCGTAAGCCTTACCCACGAGCGCCGATGTATTATGCAGGGTTTTCATGGGTAATGTTGGGGTCTGGAGTGTGGAGGCGATTCCAGGAAAGAGATAGCTCACAAGCATCTTTTCAACCCGTGGCAGCGCTCCATACCCATGTACTTTCTGCCCCATGACGTATGAATACAGCGTCGTAAAGGAGCTGAAGGGGCTTCGCCCATGACTATGACACCTTGGTGTGCAGGTCTGGAAATAATGGGAGACCCTGACATGGAGGTTGCGACCCGGTGTCAAAGAGCGCTTGTCCAGCTTACTGGACAGAGGGACTTTCTGCTTATGAGCCGGCCAAGTTATGTAGCTTGGCTATGGCACAGGTCACAACCCCAGAAAATGCTTTCTGGCTAATTATTATTTTATTTAATTTATTTTTACCCCCCTCAAGGAGTGCTCTCCGGGAGTCGAGCGAATGCATAGAAATGCCAGCAGAATGTAGGTGGCACAATGAGCAATATGCACAGATCATGCACAGGATGTGCAAAGCATGCCCCCCCTCCTCAGAGGAAGAGAGGCGGCGCTAATGCTCCCATCACATGGGAAAGAAACCAAAGAAAGTCGTGCTTCTGAGCGGGTAAGCGAGTGCTGGACCAAGCAGGTGAGGTTGGAGAACGGGACAAGCCCGTCTCGAAGCCTTCTGCGAGGTCCATTTGCGAGCCCCAGGAACTGCTGTGCCGCTTCACCTCAGCGAGAGTGCGGACAGAACCGCGAGGAGCGTGAGCTCTCTCCTCTAAAAGTGCCACTTGGGAGTGGAGCGATGGCATTGACAAGCAAGTGGCTCTCTCGAGAACCGTGTTCCGCTCCCAGAAATTTTTTTTTTTCGTTTTTTTTCTGACAAACAATTGACAGACAATTCAACACATACACACAGAGCGCTTAGTGAACAAACAGAAGCTGGTGGTCACTTCACTCCATGTGCATTTTATACTTCCTGGTCATGACGTCACCCCGCCGGTGATGGTCAGAGTCCAATTTTTGGACAGTGAAAGCTCGTCAGACTCTAATAAAAGGCTTTTCTGAATTTTCTCATTGTTTGTGTGTTCAATTAGATGATCATAAATCATTTTATCACACAGCATGCCAAACATACAGGAGTTAGCAAGTCCTTTCAGATTAGCCACATACTGGTGCAGTGACTCACTGAGAAGCTGGGGTTGCCTGTAAAACATGAACTAGTGCAGCAAGTTCGAAATGGTCGAGTAGCAAAATGTCAGTTCAGCAGAGTCACAGCCATGGGCGTAAATCCCGGGGGGGAGGGGACATGTCAAAAAAAATATAAAAAAAAATCTCACTCTCTATTTTGAAAAATATATGTATGTATACATAAATAATTGTGTAAGTAGAAAAAATAAACAAACGCAAAAAATGCATTTAGAAACAGTTGAGTTCCCACTCCCCTTCCTCACAGTGGTTTGACCCACTGCCTGCTTTCCCAGTTCATCTCACCTACTCTGCACACACGAGTCAGGTGTGTGTCTGCGGCTCAATTAATGTTCAATTCCATTAACTAAGGTATTTTATTCACTTTAAATAAAGTGATTCTCTTTAATGTAGTTGATGCAGACTCAATTCATAAATTAGTTGCGGCAAAAATGTTGATTACAGATGTAATTTTCCATGAATCTGCTATATTAGCGATTAAAATATGACTTATCTAGTTAACGTTAGCTTGTTTACAATAGCTTGTAGCATAGTGCACTGCAACTAACACGCCAAAGCCGTTTCCCATGCAGTGTTTCATTTGGGACGACTTGGCATAATGTTAACATTAACAGCCACAATTAGCATATTGTTTATCTATGCATTTACTAAATGAGCATTGTGCTACGTCCAAACTGACCCCACTGTATTTTTTTGTATAATCAATTTCTATTCTGTTCTTAAGTGTCTTAATTAATTTTAAATACAATTTTAAACCTTTTTTTAATTTCTTGTTTTTATTGTTTTGATTATTTTTTATGATAGTTTTACTTTCTTTATGTAAAGCACTTTGAATTACCATTGTGTACGAAATGTGCTACAGTATAAATAAACTTGCCTTGCCTTGCAGTGTCATAGACTAGATAAAATGACGGAGAAAATGAAAATGGACATAATATCATTTTTCAGTGCACCTAAACCATATCTTTATAAGTACAATTTGACTGTATTATTTGTGTCCCCTTCAAAAATTGCTCATGAGAAATTTATATATATATTGTCCCCCCCTACTGTTAAATGAAATTTACGCCCATGGTCACAGCCTAGTCATATGTGGTGATGTTATTTATGTTGAGAGTTCTAAGCACTCGCTGTCCTTCTGCACCCAGGCAGTGTTGTAGCAGAGCTTTTTCCTGGCCATGCTTACTTCAGTGAGACCTGCCATGACAAGATAGTTTACAAAAGACATGGTGGCTCACCCGGGAGCACGAGGAAAGGTGGGGGTAATGAGCAATCAGCCATCCTCGTCGCTAAAATATTGTGTGCACAAAATACTGCAAAAAAGAAGGATTCTTTTAGCAACTTAGTGCTCCGTTTACTTGTTTCACCAAAAACTCAGCAACATTTACATTACATAGAACAGCCTATATATCAAAAACAGACTTAACTAGTCAAACACTTCCCATTGAAAATCATGGTGATCACAGAACAATCCACCCTACAGAACACAACAGGTTGCATCCATCAAATTCAAAATGACTTTTTTCCCTCAAATGTTACATTTTCTCAGTTTAAACAATAGCAGAATCAGAATCAGAAATAGCTTTATTACCAAGTATGCTTACACACACAAGGAATTTGACTTGACGTCAGGAGCTTCCAGTGCAGGAGAAGTACACACATAGTCTAACAGAATAGTAAACCAGACAGTTATATAATGCAATATATACGGAGTAAAAAAGTTGTTAAAGAAATGTACAGATGTTATTTACAAGTGTACAGTTTACAAATAGACCATTTGGATTCTATGTACAAATTTGTCAGTTATGATGGACAATGTGTAGTTATGAATATTTTAATTGTTCATGCTAAGTATAGCCTGCAGGGAAAAAAAACTGTTTTTGTGCCAGGCTGTTCTGGTGGACGGTGCTGGGTGTGTGGGGTCCAAAATGATTTAGCCCTTAGCCCTTTTCTCCACTCTGGATAAGTAAAGATCTTGGCGATTGGGCAGTGGGGCACCAATAATCCTCTCAGCAGTCCCGATCGTCCGCTGTAGCCTCCTGATCTCTGATTTGGTAGCTGAACCAAATCAGACAGTTATAGATCCACACAGGACAGACTCTATGATGGCAGAGTAGAATTGTTTCAGCAGCTCTTGTGGCAGGTTAAATTTCCCCAGTTGGAGAAGGAAGTACAACCTCTGCTGGGCCTTTTTGGCAATGAAGTCAATGTTATTGTCCCACTTTAGGTCCTGAGAGATCCCAGGTCCCAGATCTGTCAAGATGTCGAAGTATATAATGCAGTCCCATGTTGACTGCATCATCCGCAGACCTGTTTGCTCTGTAAGCAAATTGAAGGGAATCCAGCAGAGGGCCATTGATGTCCTTCAGATGGGCCAGGACCAGTTTTTCAAATGACTTATTGATCACAGATGTGAGAGCAACAGGTCTGTAATCATTGGAACCAGTGATTTTGGGTTTTTTGGGGACCGGAATGATCGTGGAGCGTTTGAAGCAGCAGGGAACTACACACAGTTCCAGTGATCTGTTAAAGATCTAAATGAAGATGGGAGCCAATTGGTCAGCACAGACTTTTAGGCAGGCAGGTGAAACACCATCTGGGCCAGAAGCTTTTCTAATAATCTGTCTTTTGAAGACTTGTTTCACATCCTCTCCACATACCTTAAGTGCAGGTTGAATGGAGAGGGAGGCAGGAAGGGGTGTTACAGGGGTGGTAGGTGAATGTGTGAAGTGCAGATCAGAGGGGGCTGCGGGTGGTAGACTGGCCTTTTCAAACCGACAGAAGAACACATTCAGATCTTCAGCCAGTTGTTGATTCTCCACAGACTGTGAGGGTAGTGTCTTGTACTTGGTGATGTTCCTAAGACCAGTCCATACTGATGCCGGGTCGTTGGCTGAAAACTGTTTTTCCAGATTTTCAGAGTAGGTTTTTTTTAGCCAATATGATCTCCCTTTGTTAGTTTGTTCCTGGCATATTTATTAACATTTTATCCCCACTTCTGTAAGCATCCTGTTTGAGTTGTTTGAGTTTGAGCTGTTTGAGTTTCCCAGTAAACCACGGTTTATCATTATTGAATGATAAGAATTACCTGGTGGGGTTGCACATATCCTCACAGAAACTGATGTATGAAGTTACAGTCTACGTGAGCTCACCCAGATCGGTGGCTGCAACTTCAAAAACACTCCAGTTAGAGCAATCGGAAGAGGCTTGTAAATCCTGCTCTATGTCATTAGTCTATCTTTTAACAGTCCTTAGTACAGGTTTAGCTGATTTCAGTTTCTGCCTGTAGGTATGAGATGAATAGACAGTGATCGGAGAGCCCCAAAGCTGCTTGTGGGACAGAGTGATATGCATCCTTTATTGGAGTGTAACAGTGATAGAAAAAATATTACTGTCTCTGATGGGACATGTAACGTGTTGTCTGTATTTTGACAGTTCACAGGAAAGATTCGCTTTGTTAAAATCTCCAAGAATGATTGAAAGAGAGTCTGGGTACGTTTGCTCCGTTTCAGTTATATGTTCCGCCAGCTGTTGCAGCGCTGAGTTCATGCACGCATCTGAAGGAACGTACACATTTACGAGAATGAAAGAGGAAAACTCCCGCGGCGAGTAGAAAGCTTTATAGATTATGAACAGTGCCTCTAGATTAGGACCGCAAATCTTTTTCACCGTTGTTACATCCGAACACCAACTTGATATCAGTGATATAGAAACACAATCCACCACCTCTCGTTTTCCCAGTTAAATTCACGATACGATCATACCTGAACATCTGGAAACCCGGCAGGTGTAGCGCGTTGTCCAGAATGGATTCACTCAGCCACTCAAGCACAATGCAGCAGAGTTTGAAAAGTCCTTGTTGATGCGGGTGAAGAGAAAAAAGTGAATCCGTTTTGTTAGGAAGCAAACGGACATTTGCGAGATGAATGCTTGGGAGTGCAGTTCGAAAGCCGCAGAGTTTACCCAGCACGCTGGTGTGCTTCCCTCTTCTGCGCCTGTACACGCGTTTGAACTGCACCTCAGACTAAAATGTCCAATAAAACGTCTGAATAGTGGAAACTGGAAAAATATTGTCCCGGGATGTGTTGCTTAATGTTCAGGAGTTTGTTTTTGGTAAAACTTGGAAAAATGACTAAACACAGAACAAACAAACAAAAACAGTAGAAGAACTGCAGAGCTTAAAAGAAATAAGAAACCAATTTACTGTCATTATGCCTCTAGTGTAAAGTTTCATTGGGCTCTTTAAACAGGTTAAAAGTCTTTTAAGTTGTAAAGTAGTCTGAATCACTGGTATTTAACTCAGTTTGCAAGTTACTTTTTCAAAAACAAAAACAAAAACACAAAAAAAAACAGCAAATAACTTGGCTCCACACCTCTGATTATGAACCATCTACCAACATCCCAATAGGCTAGATAGATCTATTTTAAATTGATGACTATAACATTATATTATTTATATATATATATATATATATATATATATATATATATATATATATATATATATATAAAATGAATTTTAAATACATCTGTTTTACAATATAAAAATATTTTACAATATGCTCTCCTTTAGGTCTTACAAAACCTTATAGGCAACTTCTTTTCTAGAAATGCAAGTCATAAAGCCACCACACATCTCAATTTAGGCCAAGCCTAAGCCAAGATTATTAAATAAATGATCCATCAATCCAGCTGTTATAGTCGCCAAATAGGTCAAAAGAAGAGAAGAGAAACAAAGCAAATTTTGCAATTTCCAAGGGCAGTGTTTATTAAAGAAAGCAAAACAACAGCACAAGATGCTTTGTGTAGTGAGTTGGTAATATAAGACTGCTGTTAGGTGTGAAAATAGAATGCTGTGTGTGTGTGTGTGTGTGTGTGTGTGTGTGTGTGTGTGTGTGTGTGTGTGAGCAATTCAAAAAATAAATCCCCCCTGTACAGGGGAAATGATTCTTAAACCCTGAGACTTCCATGGGCCTGGTTATCAATAATGGATTAAAGTACACACCTTCTGGCACACCTGTACACTCACACACACACACACACACACACACACACACACACACACACAGCAGGCTCACAACCACAGAAATATTGACACACTCTATCTTTAACCTATGTTATATCCCGTAAGTAAACGAACTAACTTAACTAAGCTTTATGGACAATATGGTGCACATGACAAGCTTTATAGTGTTAAGCTTCGCATTGCACTTTAAGAATTACAAATTTTATTTTCTAAAGCAATATATTAGGCAGTTAATTTAGTTAATCTTCCCTGGTTTTCTCAATAAGCCTTCAAACAGTTTAAAAAAGTAATTACTCATTTTGGAGCTTGTGATAATATGAATAATATTTAACACTATTTTCAAGCTTGGCTGGCTTTACCTATTGTGTGCCAATTATTTCCAGTAAACACAGAACCAAGGGCCACTATTAAAGATATTACTTATATATTTACTAGTTACTATCAAAGGGCATGTATGACTAATATGATTTGATTGATTGCTCTCTTTAAGGTGCCATATTGTGTTGCCACCTGCCTGAGTTTTGTTGTTTTTGTTTCAGACGTCAAGCTATGTCATTCTCTCACACTCACACAATCTTGGCTCTCCATAGGTAAGATATTTCAGGAAGCCCTGTAGGAGGTTGTGCTGCCATAACCATAGGGGTCATGTTATGACTCATAAACTGAGCTGTAAGTCTGTTATATAAAAAGTGATTAGCGAATGATTTGTTCATTTTGAAAGTGCCTTTAACTGTTTTGGGTGAACTGATTTACAAGCACAAAGGAATCAAAATAATCATTCTCTCATCTGCTTTAATATGATTAATTTCATTCTTATCATTTGTCTCCTCATCACAGCTTATCTGATTTTTTTTAAATACCTCCAGAGTCTCCTCGTTGTAGAACGTGAACATGGGTTACTGTACAAGAAAAATATTTTGAACACTGCATCAAGTGCTGAATAAAAAAAAATAAATTCACCTCCATGTATCTTCATCAGCCCCAAACCCCTCGATTCCCACTGTGTCCCATTCACCACCTTTTATTGCTTAGAAAATAACATATTGGGGATCCCAATAACTGAAACATTAAGTGAAAATAAATTAATAATATTAATAAAAAAACCTTCAAATCACTTAATCTTTGCTACTGTTATGTCACAGTATAGGTCCTAATAAAATAATACATTACAAAAAGGTGGAACAGTAATAAATGGATGACAATTTACACGCATTTAAAATTCTTATAAGACCCAAAGTCATTACGGTAATTTCCAGACTATTAAAGGCACCCAAATATAAGCCACACCCACTGAATTTGACAAAGATTTTTATTTTGAACATAAATACGCCGCACCTGTCTATAAGCCGCAGGTGTCTACATTGAAACTAATGAACTTTACACAGGCTTTAACGAAAGACAGTGTCTGTTACACGGCTTGTATCTAAACAGTAGCCTACCAAGAAAGTCATTGTTCACTGTCTTCCTCCTTCCTTTCACAACAATTTCTCTTGGGAGTTTATCTTTTGGCATCGTTGTGCGTTTAAAAATCACCATCGGTGGAAGCTTTTCTCCCGATGCCGTGCAGTTCAGAACACAGGTGAAGTGCGTTTTTTTCATGCCCGGTTGTTTTCAGCGTGACGAATGATTCGCATTTCCTGTTGACAGTCCGAGTGAGAGGCAGTTCAAACTTCAGAGGAACCTCATCCATATTTATGATGTCGTGCGGCCCAATTCAGTGGGAGCGCACCCGATTTAATATAAAGAATTTTATTGGTTCACCTTAACCCGTTTCACAATTTCATTGGTCTAATGTTATAGGGCTCATTTTTTTGGCTTGAAGCTTGTGAAACAGGGAAAAATCCGGGAAAATTCCTAAAATTGCCGCTTCATTGTTTAAGCCACGTGGTTCAGAGAGTGAGGAAAAAAGTAGCGGCTTATAGTCCGGAAAATACGGTACATCTGTTTTTCCTATGTTAATTCTTAACTGTCTATAAATGCAGGTAATGAACTAGTCAAAACAATTCATTAGTGGCCATTAATAAAAGTAGTGACACATTTTGTGACACCAGAATAAAATTTGTCTCCAGATCAAATCAGATAAAGTAAAGAAGAGTAAATCAGATTTTGTCTGCTCAGGAACAAGAGCTTTTATATTGTGACCATTCATATGAATTTATTTCTTCAGAGTATCGTATTCCAGTATTGACCAACAGTCAGCAAATTTTCATTGCTATTTTTAAACCAGAGGAAAAAATATAACCACATATTTCAGTGCCACACTATGCTATGGGAGATTTGATGTGAAATATTTGACACTTTAGTAAATGAGTGAATCATACAGGCATGTTACGAAATGTGACTGAAGGGCAATGAGTTTGAAATTTCTTGATAATGAGCTAACAACATCTGCTTCATTAATGTTAGTATAAATAGCAGATGTTGTAGATTCAAAGCCATGCTTAGAAGAAATTAGACTTCAGCAATGCTTGAGGAGAAATTTTCAAAGAGGACAATGCTCCATTAGCTACAAGTCACACAGTTTATTCTCTTAGGAAAATAGTTTGCACCCCAAGGGCAGCTTCTATCAGCCAACATTTATTTGCACAGTGTTTACAGGTCTGTTAATAAAAAATACAACGTATAGGTCAAAAAGCATTCACAGAATAATTTATTTGTACATGAACTCTTAGTTGTTCCCCAGGGGGTCTAATTTTGTTTGGTTTGTTTGGTGGTCTAATCATCTGCAGTCATTTATTTTCTGCACTGAGGCAAAGTCTTTTATTCTTATAGTTGTCTCATGACAGCTGCCTGCTGTTGCTCTATCTTCTCGATGCTTATTCTTGCCATGTGCCAAGTTTCTTTTTCTTTTCTTTCCTTTCATTTCCCTCTACTTTGTTTTCGACCAATGTGTTGCCTGGTTGCAGCTTTGGAAAAGCATGCATTATAATGAGCCTACTCATGCCCACAATAAATCATTACTTTTTTCATTTATATTTAATCTGCACTCACCTCCTGAACCCTAATACATTATAGATGCCGGGCATTTGACACTTTTTATGTTTTGTTTGAGAGCCATGTATACTGCTGTCAGATGTACGTTATCTGCTATCAAATTAGACATTTAGCCTGCCTTGTCAGAAAAAAAAAAAAAATTAAACCACACTTCAGAAGTAAAAATACTATAATGTAAATGGAGGTATGATAGACAGTTAATTACTGGTCTAATTTATTATGTCATCCATTTAGTGGTAGGTACATTTGTTTGTTTGCATAGTATTTACAGTATATACCGTACTCAGCCACTGACCTGATCAATAGTGAATGCAGTGCATGTATCAACATTCACACTCATGACCATAAATAACTCTCACTCCTAGTGTTCTTTTTTGGTTTTGGTGGTTCACACTTGGAGAGTGATTGTTATTCGCATGTGTTTTTTTTTTTTGGTTCAGTTCTGCCCCCTGCCTAGTCTTATCTGTTGGTTGGTCACCCGACCAGTGCCTGTTTTACATTTTGAATAAGTTTTCCCTTAGAATTTGTCTGCCTCATGTGTTTTAATAAAACGCTGCATTTGAATCCAATCTGTGTGTGTCTGACAATTTATCATATGAGCATTCATTTTTACAAGGCTATAACATAAACCTCAGATAAATATAGCCATTTACAAGTAAATGGGGTAAAATATGCCAATTTTATTTTTTTATTTGTTTGTTCAAACAGATTATGATAGATACAAAATGAGTCTAGCACATTTCTGTTCTGTAAAGCAATTGCAACGTTATTATGCTCAACAAGTCTTTCAACAGAAAATGATCTGAAACTCGGTTAGCCAAATACATTTGTCACAGCATTGCAAGCATTATATGTTTTTTTTTTTTTTTTCCTGATGTAATGAGGTGGATTTATTCACTCAAGTCTTCTGCAGTTTAATATCCTCCTACTAAATGTGGATTGACTTACTGCAAAGTAGACAGCTTTGCAAAAGTTGCCAGTAAAAGCCCTATAGGTGTATACATTACAGCAGTACTTGCACCTTTGTTACTATGTACTGTATCGGGTGCTGTATGAAAGATATGCCTGTGTTGCTTTTGCTTCTACATAGATTCCTGGTGTGATTATTGCTAAAAACATGCAAATAACTAATTAAAAAAACACAATACCCAAATAAGTCAAAGAGGTTTTCGGCACATAATCTTGGAAACAACATTTGTCTAAGCTACAATTGTGCATTGGGACCACTTGTGTAAACAATTATTGATATTGTTAGGACAAGTTCTCCAAATGTGTGAAGTATTAATTAGTGCTCATGGGTTCATTACTTTTTTTTTGCAGCATCACTATGCTGCAACCTAAAGCACAACATACCCATCACAAGTTTTGGAGTAAGCTGTAGTCAGGTAAATAAATTTTTTCATGATCTCTCTGGCACTCATTGCTGCAACGTATACCATTTATATTGGAATTGTACATGTTGTGTTCACGTAAGTGGCCACCATTCAACAATGTTCTATAAATAATACATATTTTATTCCTCCTCACTCTTCTTTTCTTGCCAATTTCTTTGTTATTAATAGTGATTATTATTTTTCAATGTACTTTGTATGGCATGTTTGTTATTTCCTTTGGGCATTTTGTGAACACTGCAGTTTGTGTGCTTTGTTTGCCTTCCTGCTGTTTTTGTTTTATTCTTTTTTTTTTATTGTTTTTTTGTTGTTGTTAGTTCTGCCAATAGTTATACTTTACCACACTGGCTAAGCCATATCAAGCAATGGTACTGTATATGGCACTCAAATACCACCTATTGCAGAAGTACAGTATTTATACTTTTTTCCCATGACCCCATTTTGGGAAGTCTCGAGGCAGAAAAGTGTTTTAAACAATTTTTACTTGTATTTGAACTTGCCATTTTAATTATCAGTAAAGTGTACTCATTGGTCTTTAGGATCATGAGGTCATGTGTTTAAATCGCAGCACTACCAAGTTGCTCCTGGGCCCTTGAGCAAGGCCCTTAACCATCAACTGCTCAAATGTATAAATGAGAATTATAATTTGGTCTGGATAAAAGTGTCTGCCAAATGCAATAAATGCATGTCCCGGTTGATTCCCAGGCAGGTGATTCATCTCCAGGTCAAGATCTCATAATAACTCTATGACTTTCTGCTTTCCCCTTCAGCCACTGCTCGCAACATTGGGGTAACTATGCACAATCCGGGAGGACCGACGTCCTCCCGGGAGGACCGGGAGGACCGACGTCGCCTTCTGTGGGTCTCTGGGGCGAGACGTCGCCGTGGGAGGAGCTCGGGAGCGAGACGTCACCGTAGGAGGAGCTCGGGAGCGAGACGTCGCCGTGGGAGGAGCTCGGGAGCGAGACGTCGCCGTGGGAGGAGCTCGGGAGCGAGACGTCACCGTGGGAGGAGCTTGGGAGCGAGACGTCGCCGTAGGAGGAGCTCGAGAGCGAGACGGAGATCGCCTCCGGAGGAGCGCTCGCCTGGAGATCCTGGAGTGGAGTGGAGCTCGCCTGGAGATCCTGGAGCGGAGAGGTGCTCGCCTGGAGATTCTGGAGCGGATGGGAGCTTGCCTGGAGATCCTGGAGCGGAGGGGAGCTCGCCTGGAGATCCTGGAGCGGAGGGGAGCTTGCCTGGAGATCCTGGAGCGGAGGGGTGCTCGCCTGGAGATCCAGGAGCGGAGAGGTGCTCTTGGGGTCTCTCTGGAGCGGAGAGGTGCTCTCGGGGTCTCTCTGGAGCGGAGAGGTGCTCTCGGGGTCTCTCTGGAGCGGAGCGGAGCACTCCTCGGGGTCTCTCTGGAGCGGAGCGGAGCACTCCTCGGGACACTGGAGCAGAGCGGAGCACTCCTCG
>JAAIIK010000067.1:944202-962735 GCA_014706435.1 Silurus glanis | reverse complement strand
AAGAAAGAAAGAAAGAAAGAAAGAAAGAAAGAAAGAAAGAAAGAAAGAAAGAGAAAATAAATACTGTTACACCTTGTTAAAAATATTTAAAAGACTGAAGGGTAAAATCAAGACATAACCTTGCTGCTTGCTAGTTATTGGTCACATGTTTGGTAGTTTAAAAACTACTAAGAATATTCTTTGTTGCTGTATATAAGCTTTGTTTTGTTTTGTTTTTTGCCCAAGAGCTCAAACATCTGAGTTTTTGCATGTCCACCTATTTATACTTCCTTGGAACAGTTTCTACATCAAAGAAATATAGTCACTGACTCCTTTTTAATATATCAAAGAGTTTTGTTTAAAACAGCTAGAAGTGAGTATACATGATAATCTTCTGTGTTTACTGAATGATAATTGGAAAATGTCTGTGTTTGAACTTCTGCTGTATCAGTTGAATGCTTTCTTTCTGTGAAAATAAGCAGTGCTTTCTAGAATGCTGGCTTACAAGCTTCTGAGCGAGGTATGGATAAAAGCCAGTTAACAGATGACCGATTATGCAGGAGATTAAAGTAACAGCTGACCACAAAACTCACACTAATCAAATGTATGCTTTTTAGTGACATTTCTTGATTTTTTTTTTTTTTTTTTAATACATTATTAGTTTCACTTTAACAGCACAGTTTTAACATATGTGGCCCTAATGTGAATCAAAATCCTCTTTTGTACTGCTTTGAAATGCCTCCTATTTTCAGAGTGTACTTCTTTTATAGTACCCCAAATTAAACCAAAAGAAAGCTTGTCTGATTAGGTTTTATGCCACACATTTTTAGTAGTAGGGTGAAATCAATGCTAAAAGCAGTGATTAAAGTCTCTGTCACTGAAACCATGTGAAACATGTTGTTTCCATTAGCCTAATCAAAAATGTCCAGTGTATCAAAAGACTTTGTTTTAATCACAGCAAACATTCATTCACATAATTGACAAGCTAGGGGGAATATGTGTGTGGTGTATAAAAGCATGCATGTTAAAACATGGCTCTGAATGATACCACAGGAGATGTAATTAAGAAAGTTGTTGTTACCATCAGTCATCAGCCTTATATTTGACCTTGTGCACTTGATGAATGTTTCAAGATTTAAGCATGACGCATAAGCAGAGAGCCATCAGCATTAGGCAGTGCACTTTGGATCAGGCAATTAATCATAACACACATTCATATTCCCTTCAATAATTAACTATGCAGCACAGTGAGCAATTTTTTTCTATTTTTATTTGGAAGCAGGTTAAAAGCATTAATGTAGACGTTTTAGGCAACACCTACCACCAGAAAATCTCATCTGTGCACCACTAAGTTCTATGCCTCAACACCAGGAGATACTATGTACAATTTATTACCATATCCTGGAACTGTGATGCTTCTTTTTCTAAGTGAACCATTCATAGTAAGATATTGTATAACCGTAATGCAGTTAAATACCAATCCTTTCTAGACCATGATTGCTACAGCAAACAGCAAGTGTCAACACTGAACAAAAGCCCAGAATTAATATGTGTTTATCCACCATCCTTCAAGCTTAAAATATACACAGCAGAACCCTGAGTGGTGTACAGATTTGTACATGCTTTTTAATTCATTGATTTATGGCCACTGTGTTCCAGTTACAGGCTCGACTTTCACAGAGTAATCCATCTCCTAAGGTCAAGGCATCATGTCCGTGTAATCACCCGAGCAGTCCCATTTCAGTCCAAAACTCAGCATTCCTGGAAGTGGATGGAGACAGCAGTGCATAGATAGAGAAAGGGCTTGGGTTACAATGCCTTGGGGTAACCTCATTGACTGCAAGTTGCCTCAGTTAGAAGCACTGTTGACACTTGTCTTGTGTTTTTTTTCTGTTTGTTCTTTTGCTCTCCCTGTCTCTTTCTCTCTACTTTGCTAAGCATCTGGAAGAACAGAAGGCAATGATATGAAGAGGCAGTCGGTTCTACTCACACTGCCAAGCTCCATACCTGTGCCAAATTATTTACAATCAATTCCTGTTTAACATTCAGTATGTGTGAATTTCGCACATTATGGGCAGCTGTGGAGCGGAATTTTAATAGGGAAGGAGGCTGCTAAAGGAGTTTAATAGTCCTACAAAAATGACACTGCCAAAGTCATTCTAGCCAGGACAGCATAGATGTTTTGTGTAGTTGAAACACTTAAGCTGCACTCATGCCATCAAGTAATCAAAAAAATGTTCACACCATTCTTCGATTTTATTATACATTTGAAAGCACAACAGCATGTAGAACATGTAGTACACAAGCCAGTCGTGGTGCAAACTGCTGGTTACTTGCATATATGCAACTGGGGTTCTATACAAACTGAATAACCTCCTGGGGTGATTGCCACATGGATCTATTTTTAAAAAGTAAAAAAAAAGGCACAGATACCCAAGGAAGTCCATTAAGGCAAATTTTTTTTAAAGAGCTCCCTTTCTCTGTCTACTGGTGGGTGTCACTCACAATATACAGCCAACCACAACAGAATCCTGTTCAGTCAGAGTAATCCATTTCTTTTCTTAAAATAGATACCATTAATACAAAGTATATACTCAATATTAAAAATTATGCAAACAATTGATAATACATAATTATTGCAACAGAAATCTGTGCCCCAAATTGACAAAATTCTGTCAGCCCAGTTTCCCCACTTATGTCATTAAACTCATAAGCTGTCTGAAGACACAACAGAAAAAAAGAGAACCAGACAATATAGTAACAACTATGTTGGACACCTTTGTGATGTGTTATGATGCTGACTGCACCACAGGCCTCCTCACACTAGATCAGTACCTGACTTTACTAATGCCCTTGTGGCTGAATGAGTACAAATCTCCATGTTACGACCCAGTCTAGGGTTAGGCCGGACAGAGTATTTAGCACGGGATATAAAAGAATGGATCTTACAAAAGCAGCAACCCAAACACACCACAAACCACAAGCACACACAAAAAGGATTGCTACACAGGTGTTGGTATATTGTAACACTTGAATATATGTACACAAACTTAAAGGCTTGTCTTCAGGATGGGCTAAGGCCAAAATAATAAACAAAAAGGACTATTTTGAGGAAGCTACCTTTCCTGAAAATAAAGAAAAGGAAAATACAAACAGCTTCCCTAACTCCCTGCTACAAAAACAAAGACAAAACAATCCCTCACCCAAAGTAAATGACAGCCACACCCCTAATGCCAGTGAAATAAATATGTACAGTGCTCAAATATATCACAATATAATACAAAAAATATATACAAATAACAGCAATCCAAGGGGCAAAACAGGCTCAAAGTCAGTAAACAGGCAGAGGTCATCAACCGCTGATTGGTATTACACATGCGGTTCAAGAACACTAGAGGGTTGTGGTCAGTTACAACTTGAACTGGAGTAAGACAATCACTAAGGTAGACTTCGAAGTGTTGGATGGCTAACAGCAAAGCAAGAGCTTCCTTTTCAATCGTGCTATAGTTAAGCTGGTGTTTTAAAAACCTATTTGAGAAGTAACAAACAGGGTGTTCTATCCCTGATCATCCTCCTGTAGAAGCACCGCTCCTGCACCTGTGTTATTGGCATCAACCTCCAACTTAAATGGTCTGCTCAGATCTGGAGCAGACAGAACTGGGGAGCTAGTCAGGAAGAGTTTAACTGCCTCAAAGGCTGACCACTTGAGGCTGACCACTTGATCACTCTAGGGACCACTTGAATGAAACACATTTCCGTAATAAATTGGTAAGGGGCAAAACCACATCCGAAAAATGTTTTAGATTGATGCTGGTTACAAATGTTACAAATGACACGTCGTCACAATGAAAGAACACACCAAAGGATTGAGTGGTAATGTTTTTGAAAATGACAATAGAACTCACTGCAATGAGCAGACTAACGTAATGCAGCTTCATGCACAAAGTTGGCAAGATGGTTGGATCAATGTTTTGCATAGAATCCAGCAGGTAAGAAAATATTCACATTGTAAGCACAGACTCTCACCTTGAAATGTAACTACAGTGACAATTTAGACAATGACCGCTATGAATGCTGCTGGTTATTATACAGTCTACACAGTATGTACATAAATATGATTATTCATAATATACATATTTTTTATTAGACATTATATATTTTCCACTTTTCTTTTTTTCACTCTGTATGCAGATAAAACTGTCAAATAATGTTTTATTATTATTATTATTATTTCTTTATGGCTAATATAGTAAAACCAATTTGTCTTGTTGCACAAGACAGAAAAAAATAGTGTAGATTTGACTCTGTTCTTACCTTACCCTTCAGGGCTTCCATGCTGTAGTGCTAAAAAAAGAATGTTAAAAAAAAATAACCTTGTTCATAGGGCACCTGGCAATGCTTAAGTAAAAAAAAAAAAGAAGAAAGAAAGAAATGAAAGCTCGAGACATGGAGACAGGAAGTGTCAAGTGCCATGGCAACCAATCCAGTTCATCCTGGCATCATCAGCATGACCGCAGCACTCATCATCTCTGCTCAGCGGGCACAGTGTGACCCACATACACCATTAAAGAGAAAAAAATCTACCCTTAAAACTCCTATAATATCACTTAAACATTTGTTCTTAAC
Organism: Silurus glanis; assembly: GCA_014706435.1. Lineage (NCBI taxonomy): Eukaryota > Metazoa > Chordata > Actinopteri > Siluriformes > Siluridae > Silurus > Silurus glanis. Next base: position 958,130 of record JAAIIK010000067.1, on the reverse strand, counting down.
CATATACTGTAAATAGTATTGGAAACAACACAAAATATTACTATATGGTTTTATTCAATAACACAGATGTCATGATTATGATTATGAGAATGTTCACATTAAACAATACACAGCTAATGATGGGGAAAGTTATCCAAGTTAAAATTGAGTCCATTTTTTGGGTGCATGTCAATACTAAAGTATAGCAGCAAAGATATACTCAAACTGGAGCAGAAAAGGTGCGAGCTGATTGTATTGCCTTTAGCGTTTATAGAGCATTTGCATTTTTTCAGCTGGCTTTTTAAATAGATTACATTAATGTAAACCCATTTTAATTCTCCAAAAGAATATTAGAATGAATATTGATTATTTAATCAATATGATCAGATCAATAACAATCAGATTTTTTTATGAGAGATTCTCTGCATAGTCACAATTTTTATTGCCAACAGCATTTGGCAAAAAGGTCCCTGCTATCACACTTTCTATAATGTCTTGTACAGAATTTGAGAGAATGGATTCCAGAATCGACATTGTTTCTAGCCTGATTTTGTAATTGTTAAACCTGTATTGTCATATGGCAAACTATTCTTGCCACATTTGAAAGCACTGTTGGAACAGAAGAATTGCCTGTTACATTTCTTCTACATATCGTGTACATAGAGAGTGCCTACTTTTTATAATTTCAATATTATTTTTCCATTATTTAAGGGCATATTGTTTGAAAATGGAGCATCATTAACAAGCATGTATGGTGCTTTGCCCCAACTGTAGCATCATGATGAGAGCAAAACATTTCTTGGAAGCAATTGGAATAGTTCTGGCTATTATCTTCCTCTGATGCTGCACTGCCATAGCAAAGATTAAAGCAAATACCAGACAAGTCTTCTCTCTGAAATATGAACACTTGAGGGAGCAAGCTACCTTGTTAGGTGCTGTCACATTAGTAAGGTTCAAAACAGTACAATGCACACATTTCACGTTTGTGCTGCTGTGACGGCCCAGAACACAAAGGCAATCTAAAGTAGCACTACATCAGAGCCAAACTCAATCTGAAAAAGTCAAAGTCTATTGCAAACAGACAGACAAGTCATGGACTGGGCAGAGACAGAGACTTTGGTCAGAATGCATTAGCTCATGATTGACCAAATCCTCCACTGTTACTGTTATGGATGTCAAACAGACCATGCCACTAATGTTGTTGACAGCTCTATTTTGTCCACACAATTTTCGATGTAACTGACAGCATCCAAAACCACCCCCACCCCCTTTGTGCTATGTAGAAGGCAAGCTTTGTTGTCCCAGATGCAAGGGTCAAAGAAGGGCCTTATCCATTTGGAATCAAAACCAGTACTCTGAGAACAGACACAATTTTTATGTGCATGCTACATTTATGGATCTGTAGCTAAAGGGTTATATTAAACAGTGGGAATAAACCCATTATCTTGTAACCAATATAAATAACTTTCTGCACCCATATGCTACCCAATACCCTACAAATGCTCTAATGATCCATAATTATGAATTACTTTGGCCAAACAATGTGCAAGCATCTGTTTTTTCACACCTTTGTTTTATGAAAATCTGTACGAAAAAGTTATAAACAGTTAATCTTCTGCTATTTTTTAAGTTTATTTATTTTTTTTTTAGCTCTACACAATTGTCTGGAGGGAGATAAAATCCCAAACTCCCACCAAACACACACAGAATTTGGAATTACATGGTTTAAAAAACAGATAAAACTAGACACCAGGTCTGTCGTGGTAAAAGTAATGTGGGAACCCTATTAATTCATGTTTAATAATATGTATTTGGATTGATTGATTATTTTGAGACACGCTTGAGTGAGTGCACAAAATAAACTAAACTATAAAGGGGAGTGTACCATTTCCCTTAGTGGACTCACATCTTTATCCTTTTTTTGTATTCTTTGCTGTTTTCTGTTTTCTTTTTACAATTTTTGACAACAAAACCCTTATGGTGGATTATTTATTTCCTGAGGCTCCCTTGGCCTTTCTGAGAGACAGAGAGGGAGGAGTTATTGCAATGAATCTCACGTAGTGGAGCTCATAGCTCTGTTTTATCTGCAGTGTAACACCTGATAGACTTTGAAGGCCTTTGTCTTTTTTGTTTCCGCAAAAAGGGCAATTTAGAATGAATTTTCTACGGAGCAAAGAGTGAGGCTCGCCTAGGAAAGCAAAAAAATACGTAAATAAATAAATAATGTCACAGCAAAAAAATGAGAATTGCAATAATAACATTAAATCACTATCCAAGTTTTCTTTTTTTTTTTTTTTTTTTTTTATTAAAAATAAAAAAGAGAAAACACAAACAAAAATGGCACCTTAAAACTAAGACTTTGCATTTTGACAAAATTTACAGTAAAAACCTACTGTAAAAATACTGAATTAATATGGAGAGAGCCTTAAGAGAGAAGTTCTCTTTAGGTCTAAGAGATTTCAGTAGTGCTTTTATAGCATTGAAATGTAAACCACACTTGTCAGAAAGTGAAGATAAGACCAGGGCTTCAGGAACTTTCATGCTGACTAAAGTGTTACTGACAGTAAGTGTTTTACATACAGAAGGAAAATGCACTTTTGGTTAATAAACTGAAATAGGGTGCAAACCTGAGAGAAGAGTCAAAGGTTGTACTAAGATTTGAAAAGAACAACAAAAAATATAGAATGTGTAAAAATGTAATGCAAATAAGTATGTAAAAAAAATAAATAACTGCAAACCTCTATCCATCTTGTTCACTAGTACAGTATTAATTTGAATGACTTGACTAAATATCAGTGAGTGTAACATATCAATTACTGCATGCTGCTTTTCCAGTGCTGCATTTTGAGAGCCTTTTAAACCAGTAATGAGCAGACTATGTAAACATATGTCAATGCATCTATTTATATCGTGATTCACTATATTTGTTTTCTTTGACTCCTGGAGAAGCTTTATCCAAATCTATACTGTATATACATAACCTATTTTGTTATTTCATTTAACTTATGTAAAAAACTTCTGCATTTGTAGTCTCATGCTACAATTCTGTAATGCATCAACTGCAATTCATACAAGCAGCCTTGCAGCTAGCATTTATCCACAGTGCTACTGATACCCTAAGGCGACCCCAGACACATCAAAATGGAAATAATATTTCCAGAATCCCAAGACAGCAGGTGGGACGTTTCAGTAATGGACAATTTGAAATTGTGGAACAGATGATATATTTTTTTTTTTTGTAGGATTCTACCTAAATGATTGTTTTCTAATTGTCAGGTTTGACATATAGTCTAGTAATCACCAATGCCATTTTTATATCTGCTAGCATAAGGATTACCACAAATAACACAAGCACACTAACTGTTGCCACCATGTTAAAAGCACACAGTTGTATAAAATGGGTTTGTATGATTTAACATTACAGTTTTCTTTGAATTAAAATAAACCAAACCTGATTTGCAAACCTTTGACCATATAGTTTCCCTTATAAATTTATGTACAGACATTTAAAGTTAATAGCAGATAATGATTAGAATAGATTAGATAGAATAGTCCTTGCTGGCTCATAAATAATCAGTTTTCTAATGGACATCTCCATTAGAGAGCAAAACTCAACCATACTTTTTGTTGTGAAATATATGAGTATATGTAAAAAAAAAAAAATCAGTGAAGTACAACAGTGTTTGCTTGTTGCCAAAAATTGCTATCATTAGTATCTTGCTTGTTACTGCTACATCAAATATTAAATTTCTTTCTTTCTTTCTTTCTTTCTTTCTTTCTTTCTTTCTTAGATATTTAGATTTGTTCTTCCTTTTTTTTAGTTCCATGTTCCTTATGTTTGGAATGTTATATTTGGCCAATGATAATTAATATGTTGATTGCAGTGCACAGAACACAAGACAAACCCAAATCAAGCATCATATAAAAAATATTAGATTTTTTTTTTATGAGATCTGGAAAAAAAAAACTCATCTCATTAAAAAGATGATAAATTTCTTTTTAAATCTAATTTTTTATGATCTCATTAAAAGGGTGCAGCAGTACTACTATTACTACTAATAATGATCACAATCATAATCATATGACAATGATGACTTATAAAAGGCCCATTAAATGTGGATTGGGTTATGTTCACAGAACAAATGTAACCACACTCCATTTCACCAAAAGGAAACGAAAGATTGATTGAGAGCTCGCTTGCTTTAGTCAATAATATTGATTAAGACTCCAGGCCTGTGGGACATTGTGCACCTTTTGGATGTATTCCAGTTTGAAACCACCAAATATGATTAGCCACATATAATTTCTAGAAGTATATTTCACATCGTCATACACAGCTACAATATCATTACAGTAACTATGTTTATTTATGACTCCGTATGCACTTAAATGGTTATCCTTACTTTCCCTCTAAAGTGTTATTTTTTCCTGTCTAGAATGTTCTCTTTTTTTTATCTTAGCATACTTCCATGTTCCACTATTTTTTAATCCAGGGAGAGAGACAGATCTGAGAATTATAAGACTAATGTCACTGTACTAATGGTATTTGAATGATGATTGTGAGTCACATTAGCAAACATAAATCATTTGCAGTCTCTAATGGTCTAATGTCTCAAATAAATACTGGACTCTGAATAAATCCATACAAACCCACTATCAGTTTTTATAAAAACCAAAAAAGTCTTGATGTTCTCTACTGCTGTTTAAAGATTTGCCTTCTGCCTTTTATAGATCTGAGTACCAATAGACCTCAACACAAGTGACAAACTACTGCTTATAGACACCTTTTAAAATCACTAACACTAACAAAGTGATAAAAATGTAGAATTTGCTGTAGATGCTCTCTATATAGAATATGACCCAAGATAAGATTATATGCAAATAAAAAAGATGTTCTAGTGAAATATGAGAAGCAGGGCAGCACAGCAGGTGGCATTGCTGCCTCACAGCTACAGGGTGCCTGGTTTGATCATGAGCTTGGATTGAGTGTTGATTATTTAGTATTGCATGTTACTTCACATATCTGTATGTTTTTTCCCGGGTTCTCTGGTTTCTGCATGCCTCCCAAAAAACATGCAGTACAAGGATTGTTAGGCTGACTTACCTCTAGGTGTGAATGAGTGTGTGATTGTATGAATAGTTACAGTATGTGGCCTTGGTGCCCTACTGGCATTTCATACTAAAGTGCATTCCTCCCATTCCTCCTCATTTCATTATTCTTTGAGCATAGTTTAACCATGTCTTAATAAAGATAAAGCAAAGCGAAAGCACAGTGATTCATTGTGGGAAAATTGCAAAGTATCACCTGGACCTCAATCAATATTTCACTGTGTTGCATTGCAATAGGAAAAGGTAAAACACAATGTCTCAATCAAAAGATTATCACACTACACTACAAACGTTCTTGCAATTAGATATTTCAGCATTATTATAAAGGGGATGACTGGAGTGGCACCCATAATAATTTAATGTTTTTAATTTAATTTAAATTATGTAATCCAAAGCTAAAGACTCACAATAAGTATGTTTTCACTGAACATGTATCATACATTTAAAAAAAATAAGCTACAGATAAATTGACTGTAGATGTAAGAAATTTCCTTAGAATTAACAATTTTCTCAAAACACTTTTAATCGGGTAATTTTGATAATCATTACATTTGGTAATGATTTTATCTGCAAAAATCTGCCTTGCCAGCGTCACTTGATTCCAAGTGAGATTGTAGTGGTACTTGATGATTTTGAACTCTTTTAGTTAAATAAGGTAAATCTGCCTACTTCCCAAACCTTACCAATTGGTGCGTAATTTGAAGCTGGAGGAGATTGCTAAAGGGGTAAAAAGAAATCCTTGTTTTATACTATTAAACCCACCATAAATATATATTAAAGACTTCTGCCGCTAGGCTATAAATTAAACACACCACCATGAAAATACAGTGCCTTGCGAAAGTATTCGGCCCCCTTGAACTTTGCGACCTTTTGCCACATTTCAGGCATCAAACATAAAGATATAAAACTGTATTTTTTTGTGAAGAATCAACAACAAGTGGGACACAATCATGAAGTGGAATGAAATTTATTGGATATCTCAAACCTTTTTAACAAATAAAAAACTGAAAAATTGGGCGTGCAAAATTATTCAGCCCCTTTACTTTCAGTGCAGCAAACTCTCTCCAGAAGTTCAGTGAGGATCTCTGAATGATCCAATGTTGACCTAAATGACTAATGATGATAAATAGAATCCACCTGTGTGTAATCAAGTCTCCGTATAAATGCACCTGCACTGTGATAGTCTCAGAGGTCCGTTTAACGCGCAGAGAGCATCATGAAGAACAAGGAACACACCAGGCAGGTCCGAGATACTGTTGTGGAGAAGTTTAAAGCCGGATTTGGATACAAAAAGATTTCCCAAGCTTTAAACATCCCAAGGAGCACTGTGCAAGCGATAATATTGAAATGGAAGGAGTATCAGACCACTGCAAATCTACCAAGACCTGGCCGTCCCTCTAAACTTTCAGCTCATACAAGGAGAAGACTGATCAGAGATGCAGCCAAGAGGCCCATGATCACTCTGGATGAACTGCAGAGATCTACAGCTGAGGTGGGAGACTCTGTTTATAGGACAACAATCAGTCGTATACTGCACAAATCTGGCCTTTATGGAAGAGTGGCAAGAAGAAAGCCATTACTTAAAGATATCCATAAAAAGTGTCGTTTAAAGTTTGCCACAAGCCACCTGGGAGACCCACCAAACATGTGGAAGAAGGTGCTCTGGTCAGATGAAACCAAAATCGAACTTTTTGGCAACAATGCAAAACGTTATGTTTGGCGTAAAAGCAACACAGCTCATCACCCTGAACACACCATCCCCACTGTCAAACATGGTGGTGGCAGCATCATGGTTTGGGCCTGCTTTTCTTCAGCAGGGACAGGGAAGATGGTTAAAATTGATGGGAAGATGGATGGAGCCAAATACAGGACCATTCTGGAAGAAAACCTGATGGAGTCTGCAAAAGAAAACTGCTGTTCACAAATGCTCTCCATCCAACCTCACTGAGCTCGAGCTGTTTTGCAAGGAGGAATGGGCAAAGATTTCAGTCTCTCGATGTGCAAAACTGATAAAGACATACCCCAAGCGACTTACAGCTGTAATCGCAGCAAAAGGTGGCGCTACAAAGTATTAACTTAAGGGGGCTGAATAATTTTGCATGCCCAATTCGTCAGTTTTTTATTTGTTAAAAAAGTTTGAAATATCCAATAAATTTCGTTCCACTTCATGATTGTGTCCCACTTGTTGTTGATTCTTCACAAAAAATTACAGTTTTATATCTTTATGTTTGAAGCCTGAAATGTGGCAAAAGGTCGCAAGGTTCAAGGGGGCCGAATACTTTCGCAAGGCACTGTACTTTAACTTCACACCCTCCAATACCTTTTCTTAATACTTTGTCTCGTCTTGGAAGCTTTGTTGGATCAGGGTCTGCATGCAGGCTGAATTCACCAAGGCTTGATATATACCCTCTTTAGTATTAATAATTACTTGGTATGCAGCCTTTTGATTAGGGCAATGAGGGACTTAGATCACTTAAGCACAGTCCACCTGAAAGTTCCCTGGCTCACTAAAACCCCAAGTAACCTGCTCAGCCCAGTTCTCCCTTGGAAAACCATCTATGCCACCCTGGGTAATAGAGGAAATAGTTGCATCTAAGTATGGTTGTAAAAGGAATTAGGTTGTTCACAGTGTTTTTTGGACAATTGAATGGCTTTTATGTCATTGCCATTTCAGTCTGTTTGTTATATAAAATTCAACTCACAGCCTTCCAGCTTAAGCACAACTTTCTCTGCCCATGACCATATAATGTACACATACTCTCAAATCAGTGGTTTCGAAGAGCAAAAAACACAAGATCAAATAAATATACAGTACATGCAATAATAAGGTTCAGGTGTGACCTCAAAACACTTCCCACCCAGTGAGACCTATGCTAAACCAGGCCCCATCTGTTACACACATCACTGACTAATGCTCAGGAGGCACCTTTGGCTCTTAGGAATGCGGTGGTGTGTGTCTAAATGTGCAGGTAAGAAAAAGAATGTAACTGGTCATGGGCAGTGAAAAAGCTCTGGGTTGCAACAAGGAACAACAGTAAATAATCATTTAAATACATAAATGCATAAATAATATATATATATAAATACATACTTACATACAATTCTCCATAAATTAAGGTCATATGTAATCCGACACAGAGTAAGAAGACAATAAATAACTGAGGAGTTACATGCAACAACCCAATGACATAAAAATAGAGATGAGGTAAACAAACTCTGAAAATCATTGAGTACGTTTGGATATAAGTCTTTCTTGGCTGCTTAGAGAGCTTCTATTGCCTGGGACAACATCTGACACACAGCGTCCTTCTGCCAGGGTTGGCAGGTGGCCCAGGGAGTAACTGTCTTCTGTGTCTAACTGTGATTAGTTGGAAGTGAGAAACCCAATTAGTTTGTCAGGTAGCTGCTTATTCTTATTACAAAAACAGAACAAAAATGCTCTGTGTCACTCAGTCTAAGGAAACCAGAGATCCATCACTCTTAAGTCAAGAGAGAGAAAGAGAGAGAGAGAGAGAGAGAGGGGAGGATCACTTCATTTAAATAGTTTTACTGTGTGCCTTGGAAAAGTTGCTCTAGACTGTGGCAATTAGACTACATAATCATTAAAGTCTTGATAATTATAAGAAAAAGTAAATAAAACCAATTTGATAGCACTTTAGTTGCCGTCTACAGGGCACATTATGGTGAGAGCGCTGGATCCTAACCACTAGACCACCAGGGAACCATGTTTTTCTACTTAATGATAGTAGATAATTAGTGGCCATTTTATATTTAGATAAATGTCAATTTGACTATGGTCATAAGTCTATATAATCTGATTGGCTATGTACAGGCACAGAAAATACAAGTGTATTCAAGCATTAGAGGTATATTTGTGTAAAGATACTGACGATTTCATTAAACACAATTGGCTTGGATTGTAAATCTAAACAATTAAACACCATAGTTTATGGAATTAAGCACAACTGCTGGCACAGAGATATAGGGCTGCAACAACTGTTAGATAAAATCGATAATAATCAATAATGAAATTAGTTGTCAATGAATGCCATTATCGGTTATTTTGGCTGCTCAAGTTACGGGTTAACGCGACGGCAAGGTAACTGCCGCCTGCAAAAAGGAAACAGAAAACACACTGGTGTCACGGATGAAGGCAAAACATCAACACAGTAAGCAAAAACTGTATAATCCTCATCATGTGAAAATGGTATAGTTAAATGAAGTGCTATTGTGTAAACTGTTTGTTTGCTAACTTCGGGACAGTTGCACTAGATCTGTTGTGGCGTGACTCGCAAGTATCAGGTTGCGCAATAACCTCGCTCGCGATATAGTGATGGATTCAATTAAACCGGTGTGAACAACTAAATCTAAAAGCAGCAAATAACAGCAGCAGTAAATGATTTATTTTTTCTAGTCACTGTTGTGGTTTCAGCAAATGCTTATGCATTTGTTATAATGTATATTTTTTCTTTTCTTTTTAAGCCGGTTAGCTTGCTCGTTCCATTCTCTTTTTGTAGCATTTGTCTACGACAACAGTTAACTCATCTGTTTTCAAATGTGATTTACTGCAGCTTTACTGTGTTCAAATGCTTGTTTTAAATGATTGTATATTTAATTTATGTATATCATTTAATTATTATACATAATGAAATTCATTATATTCTAAATGCTTATATCTTTACTACTAAACAAAATGTCTGTGTATTTTTTTAAGCATGGTTGTCAACTTGCCATTCTTAATTATCATTAAAAACAATACAAATGTTGATTTACACAATTTACACCTTGCATACTCAAATGCTCCTTAACAAGCAGCCAATATAAGTTTTAAAATGTCTTAATTAAAGATAGTTAAACTCAATATAAGGCTTTTGCATTTTTCAAAAAGTTTGCTTTTATACATAATTACTCTGAATAAAGGTTCTATATAGTTATAATAAGCAAAACAGCTTATATGATGTTTTCCTTTTTTTTTTTAAATACGATTAATCCGAAAAAATAAAATCGTCCAATTAATCAATTATCAAAATAATCGTTTGTTGCGGCCCTACAGAGATGTTTAAAAAACCTCATCAATATTTCCATGATTACATACGACCATTTCAGTACCCCTGCTGTACTGATAATGGCGCATGATTCAGATAGTACCTGGTCAGTGCCGATCAGAAGGAGATCAACAATCTAAGTATGATAACACATGGTCATTATTCCATGGTTATTCCATGACCACAAAAAGCACCTGTATAGCATTTATAGCCTGTATAGCACCTTCCAACTGAGCATTTGTAGGGATTTGCATTTGGAATGCATTAGTATGTGAAGACTGTGCTAATCTTTTAGGATTTCTGCTTAAATTCTCAAAATTTTTTTTTGCAAGTAAATTGCAAAGATTTGTAGCAAAGCCCAGTTTGACAAGGTTATCTATACTGCACATATAAACTGCTTATCTAATCTGTCCTCTCTCTTTCTCTCTCTTTTTCACTTCTTGTTATCTCTTATTGACCTTTCTCAGCTGCTGAAACACAAATACTTGCATGCAATGTTTTATCCAGCATTGTATCACTACAGATCAGTTCTGGTACCAGAAAAAGAAATACACACTGCCCTTCTCATTGAATTCTAAAGAAGGATTAGCAAATCAAAGTTTTTTATTTTTATTTATTTTTTTTTTTTTATGATTTTTTTGAGTGATGCATATCTCCCAAAAGAAACGTAAATCTGTGCTGTAATGAGAATTATGTTCATATTGTGTGCATTCAAATAGAATCATCTAGTACAACTACATTATTACTTCAGATGAAATTTTACCATATTCAGAATGTACAACCAATTCAAATTCAAATGTACACATCCTGTGACAAAAAGATAATTGTGCTTCTGTATGACCACATGACATCTCTGTAATGTTTATGTCTTGCTGCTTATATGGCTTAACATGTATCAATCCTCTGACAGTCCCTTCTGAACAGCATACTGTTTATCTCTTACCTAACTTTTGTAAGCCATCTGGTATAAAACATTATTTTCCTGGTGCAAGTTACCATTGATCTTCAGAATCCAATTCAATAAAACATCTATGGGTTAGGAATATTGCTGAATATATATACTTGTTTAATTATAATGATGTGCATTGGGTTGATATAAAGGTTGTAGGTACAAGCAGTTACAGATAAAACTTACTACTAATAAAACTTTTTACATTCAGCACATTTATTAACATAAAGATAAGGTGGTGTGCAACACATTTCAAATGCTCATCTGTTCATCCTGTCTGGTCAGGATCAAATTACACTACTAGCATTTTGTTTTAAAGAACTATCTAAATTTCTCACAAAAAAGTCACAAACGTCCAAAAAAATAATATATAATTAAAAAAAACAAAAAACAAAAACTAAATATGTAATGGTAAAAATGCCACACCTACCATGTATTCATGACACAATGCAGATATTTAGAGCAGTAAGTAGATAAGATATAGCTAGAGGCATTGCATTATACCATTACAATGAAGGCTTAATGGTTGCCTCTGAGGGGTGGTAGGGAATACAGTATCACTGTACGCATAGAAAATTCAGCTTCTGTTTTAAATGAATCTTTCCTCATTGAATGATGTGTCTTCTGCCATACATGGTAAACGCTTTTTGGTACAGAAAGGCCCCTCAAGTAAGCCCATGGCAAGCAGCTGTCACTTATACAACAGAGAGTGGTCCTGAGATAGTAGGAAGCAGTTATAATGTACCACCATAAACACAAGGAGAGACTATAGGACAAAAATGTATAATAGCAAACTGTATCTGTCAACCACAGATAATTGCATAGGCTTCTGCGACAGGAGAGGTTAGCCGTACAAGAGCACAAGTCAATCTCTCAGTCTGCTGAGACTAGAGGCAACATCTGCTTCTAAGGATAAAACAGAGGAGACACTATCTACTAGCAAATGCTTAAAAATAATGATGTTTCTATCTTTATCCTATTATTTAATTGTAGAATAAAAATAAAGCTATTTTTATAAGGGTTTTCTAAATCTTATTATCTTTCAAGGACATGGGTGCATGAAGGACATCTCTGTGAATGTGGCAAATGAAATGTTTTTTCAGAAATTGTGTAGTCTTGCTGGAGAAATTCTAAATACTGAAAAAAGATCACAAAATTTGGGGCCCACATCATGCTCACACAAAACAATTCCCATGATTATTGTTCGAAATCTTACAAATTCATTATTTTGTAACATATTGTTTTACATCAGCTATTTACATTGTAACATACTTAATAATTTTACCTTATATTTTATATATAGAGAGATTTTTAAAGGTTTTATTTAACGCTTACTAACAATTAATAGCTGTATGGTATACTAAACTATTAATGGTCTTAAAAAGTTAAGCTGTAGTGTCTTCTGTTGAGACTCCTGAAAAACGTTTAAAAGAAAAGAACAAATGATAAAAAGAATCAAAAACATTACACAGCTTCACAGTGTGTGAATGGAAAGGCTGTAAAGGGTGGTGAAAACTACCCAATGAATCACTGGCACCCAGCTACCTGCCATAGAGCACCTTCATCACAGTAGATATCTGTACAGAGCACACATCATCAGGAACTCTTCACATCCCAGTTGCAAACTGTTTAACCTTATTCCATTGAGCAAAAGATACATTCCCACCAGGATCAGCAGGTTTGGGGGAATTTGGTTTTCCTACACTCATTACTCTACTGAAAGCTACACAACAGCATTTGGATACTGATGTCTCATTAATGCTTTATTGCTTTTACTGATTGTAATCATCATGCAGTTCTGCTCAGTACATTCTATATTATCTGTATTGTAAATTCATAGCAAATCTCAGTTTTCATGGCTGTCGTCCCAAAAGGAAGCCTCTTTTCAAGTTGGATCACAAGAAAGCACACAAATAGTTTGCTGAAGACAACCTGTCCAAGAGCATGAATTACTGGAACTTGTTTGGCTCAAATGGTGTCCAGCATGTGTGGTGACACCCTGGTGAGGAATATAGAAAAAAATGTGTCTTGTTTAAAGTCAAGCATGGTGGTGGTAGCTTCATGGTACTGAGGAGCTGCGGTTCATTGAGGGAAACATGAATTCCAACATGTACTGTGAAAAGAATAACATGATGCCCTTGCTTTAGGAACTGGGCTCAAACACAGTTTTCCAAAATAATAATGAAGCTGAAAGCTGAAGGTTAAGGTGATGGAGTGGCCAAGTATGTGTCAAGTCAAGTCAAATTTATTTCTAGAGCGCTTTTCACAACAGACATTGTCTCAAAGCAGCTTTACAGAAATCAACAGTCAAGGTGAATGGTGTGCATTTATCCCTGATGAGCAAGCCGTGGCGACTGTTTCAAGGAAAAACTCCCTCAAGCACTTTTGGGGCATCCTCAAGCGGAAGGTGGAGAAGCGGCATGTGTCTAACATCCAGCATCTCCGTGATGTCATTATGGAGGACTGTAAGAGGATCCCAGCAACAACCTTTGCAGCTCTGGTGACTTCCATGCCCAGGAGGATTAAGACCGTGCTGGATAACAATGTTGTTCACACAAAATATTGACACTTTGGACACAGCTGGACACAGTTTTATATGTTCACTTAGGGTGTACTCACTTTTGTTGCCAGCTATTTTTATAATATTGGCTGAATGTTGAGGTATTTGTTAGAGGACAGTAAATATATACTGCTGTACAATCTGCACATTGACTAAAATATCTCCAGGTATTGTCCCTTGAGAAGATATACTAAAATGGTTACTGAAATGTGAGGGATGTACTCATTCTTCCAAGATACTGTGTGTGTGTGTGTGTGTGTGTGTGTGTGTGTGTGTGTGTGTGTGT
>JAAIIK010000067.1:920573-932701 GCA_014706435.1 Silurus glanis | reverse complement strand
ATATATATATATATATATATATATATATATTATGAATTGTATAACAATTCATCTGAATAATATTTGCTTGTGAATGTGTATGTGTCATATCAAGGTAAGGTATGGTATTTAACTGTACCTTTTTCCTAGTGATTCATGGTTGTCTAAAACAATAAATAAAGATTAATGGAGGAATTAATATTCCTGAAACAATCAACACAAAGTTCCCCCTTTCATGAAACCAAATATACAAGCTCCAGCAATAGAGCAATACATTTGAAATATAGTAAATTTCTAATAGATATTTATCTTACACCTGCCATCTTCTCATTTAGTTTTTATCATATTCATCTTTAGAATTGTTTTTTTAATTAGTCTCTTGCTTTCATTGTTTATCACATGTGCTATTTGTTTCTCCACTATGCATTTTGAACTTCAGCTGCCCAGGCACTAATAAAAAATAATGTCTTGGACATGTCAATTTACTGACACTTTAACACAATGAAGCTAAATGCGGTATTTTTAACCATGCGTGCTTTATTTCTGACCAGTAAATGGTTCTTGAGTTATGAAACTGAGAAGACAAATAGCATTCTTTGGTTTCTAAGGGTCTTGTAAACGTGAGATCTCAAAACGCTCTGGTGTTACTCTAAGGAATAAGCCTCTATTTATACCAACCTGTATGTGGAGCAAAGCCTCCTTTGGGACATGATGCAACTTTTTTTTTTTTTTTTTTTCCTAAGTATAGCAAATGTCCTTGTGTAGGTATGTTTCCTGATAATTTACACACTTCTTTGTTCAATAGTGCTTTGAGATTCACAAGAAAGTAAGACTGCATGAGTAGTCACTTTTAGAAAGTCAGTGTCATTATGTATATCTAATGTATGAAGTCATAAATTGTGCAAACATTGAATAACATTCAATATTATTGAAAATATAATAATATTGCAATGTTATGTAATGTATCTAATGTTATATATTATAAGTATTGTTTTTATTTTTAGCAGCCTTAACTATATTATGTATGTGTAAACACACAAGTATTGTCAAAGTGTTGCAAAACGAAGAATTGTTAGGTTCTCTTTGGGAACTCCGGCCATAATACCTTCAGCATTCATCAAACGCAACTCAACAAGTCATTTGTCTTGCTCCTCCCGTCATCCACTCTCTACAGGTTACTAATGGAACAAATGGGTGCAGTGTACTTAAGTGACACTACAACAGGAAGAAGAGGTGAATGTAAAGCATGTCTACATGGTTTAAAACACAATTCAAATGCAAAATTATACTAGATTTCCTTTTATAAAAATCTGTAAAAATCGCTTGTATAACTGGATTCAGCTAAATGGTTTATCCAACCGTAGGACAGAACGACATTTAAGTGGCACAAGGCTTAATTTGATAATAAGATAATAAGTACTGTGTACTGTGAAACTAAAACTGTGGTTAAAAACTAGTAGTATGATAGAACTATTGTTGGTATATTGCATACATGGAAGAGATGTAAAAAGTTTAAATTTAAATCCAGTTTTATTTAGCTTACAAGTTTCAGAAATTAAATAAATTATCATTAATAAAAAAAAAAACAGTAATTGACTCAGACAAACATGTATGTGTGAAAATACAGCACAGAATTAGCACTAAAAGAGTAAATGAGAAACAGAAGCTATAGTAATCTACAGCATTTTCTACGAGACCTATACAATCTGTAGTTCTAGATGAATAGCCATATTGCCTCACTCCATCTTGATACTTTGCCCTTGAGAGTTTTCTGGCATCTCATTCCAAATGTCAATGAGAAAGGATGCCAACTTTTGAAGTAATGGATTTTGAACAAAAGATCCATCCTTCAGAAGAAAGGCTTGGGCAAGCAAATTCTCTGGATAGTCAAAATTCAATTATTAGAGGATGGCAAATATTAATGTTTCAAGGATCATCAAGGTTTATTGACAAAATATCTAGTGGAAAAAAGAGGACTGTCACTGACTATATTTTTGATTTTGCGCATTGTTGTGACTATCTGATAAAAAAAAAACTCAAGCTGTTATCTGATCATACAACCCATTTTTGTCACATGGTGTAAAACAGCAGCACATCAAATTATAAAATAAACCTGGCACTAAGTTCTAAGAACTATTGTCTTTTAGAGTTCCTTGAGCATTTAAGGACACATTACACATCACTCAGGTATTACAATCAAGGTAGATAAAAAGCTTATGTGGATTAAGCTGTTGGAATTGCCATTGTCCTTGCAGTTAGTCCAAAAGCCAATAATATGTTAACAGAACTGTGTGATCTGAAGCCTAATGTAAACAGGTGATTGTGTTCCTCGAGTTAATAGACTGACAAATGTAGGACACTGCTATGGTTAATGTGCTAACTAATATTTGACAAAGGATGCTTAGTACAAAGGCAGACCGCATTTAGTATACACTATCAGACATGAAACTCAATTGAACCAAGCCAGATGTCAGACATGATAATGCTTAGCATATGGGAAAGAGCTCAGGTATTTTCTACCACACTAGCAAGTAAAATAGTCTGATATGATATCAAATAATGGTTTCCTGCAGGGAATCTGAAATCCATTCATTAGAATTCACATTGTACTTGCCACTTTTTGCTATATTATGACAGACAAACAATATTTTCTTTAATCAATAGTTCTGGCACCAGTTCAGGGATATGATTTGCAATACTTAGATTTTCAGTACCATATCACATTTCATTTATGAAGACCATCTAAAATGGTAAAATTATACCTTGTTAAGCATAATTCATGTGAGCCACTCACATTGTCTTCTGTTATAAGAAACGAAGCAACAAAGAAATGACATGACCCCACGCAGCATTTAGACCCTATCAATTCTCACTCCATAAAACCATTAGAGCAAAATCCATTTTCCATCTATTATACTTTACCTGAACATGGCCTTGATCATCATCCACTCGAACGTGTCAATTTGGACATAATGGAGATGTTAAGAGAGTGATGTCAACCTGATAAGACCCACTATCTCCCATAGTCATAACTCTCTTACAGATGAAACCGTTCAGTGTCTACCAGGCAGCAAGACACATAAATGAGGAATGTGGTAATAGAGATATGTCATAAGGTCCTACAGATTAACAGCAATAAGCATTCATCTTCACAACCCATCCAAGCGATACTGCACAAGGCCTGGGATTACTGATCTGCATATGTGAAATGATTATTTGGATATAAATGGTGTCATGTCTTCAAAAGCCCCCAATTAGGCAAGATGTAGCATTTGTCAGCTTGCACATTTGTTCGCATGCATTCATTGCAGTACATTTCGTGGAGGGAATTATATTCTTGGATTTTTTTTTTTTTTGTAAAAAAAAAAAGTTACTGTGTTACCGGTGTTGAAATGGTTGCATTTAGGTGCAATTGTGTGCTCTGTTTTAGAGTTTACTTTATTCACTTTCAGGAAAAGGCATACCAGGGAACCACTCCCAAAAGCCAAAAGTTTTTATTGTTTCATATAAAAGAATCAAAAAGTTTTCTTTGCACTAGACGATATATAAACAAAAATGGAAATTGCACATGGTGGCAGTGACATTTGTAATAGAATACATGTACTGTAATGTGATTTTTGCAAATGCTTGAACACTAAAATGCACTGTGCATGGACATAGTTTGTACAAGAAAGCTTTTCATGAGTGAAAATGTGTGAGACAGGGTTTGTCAATAGTGTCAAAACCACTACTTTTAAACACAATCACGTGACTTTTAAAAGGATTTTTAAAAAGAAAAGTATTTTTCTTTTTAAGTTTTTTCTTTTTCTTATTGTTCTTCTTAACAACCTACCAATTCAATCACACCAAAGACATCTCCCCTATGTCAGCTACCACCAGGGGAGCGTGAAGGCCAAAAAATGCTTCCTTTAAGACAGATTGAAGAACACAATTGACCAGTTGAGAGAGTATCCCACCCCTCCTCCCTGACAGAACATTTTGTTCCCTTTCAGGAACTCGAGCTGCGTTGAAACGCTTTGGAAACGCATGTCTATGGGAGCTGCATGTCTATGCCATCACTCTGCTCCCGAGCGGCACTCTCCGAGGAGAGAGCTCGTACTCCTCGCCGGTTCTGCCCCGCTCTCACTGAGGTGGAGTGGCGTGGCAGTTCCTGGTGCTCACAAATGGACCTTGCAGAGGTTTTCGAAACGGGCTTGTCCCTTTCTCCATCCTCACCTGCTTGGTCCAGCACTCGCTCACAGGCTCGGAAGCACACCTTTCGGCGGTTTCTTCCCCCTGTGATGAGAGCATTATCTCCACCTTTTTTCCTCTGAGGATGGGGGGGGGGGAGGCCCCACTAACCCCTTCTGGCCTCTTCGGCGACTCCCTAAGCTAATAGCTGTGGTCAAAGGTTTCAGAAGAATAGGAAACAGGCGGTGGCATTCCAGCGATACCTCCCATGGCGTTCACATGGGGCTGCTCGGCGGGCACAGCCCCAACCCGCAACCCTCCACCTTCCACCGGGAGGTGCAGAAATGCAGCGTTGTGACTCACTCTCCCTCTGTGAGGGATCCTGCGTGGCGCTCAGATCTGAGGACTGTCATCTTCAACAGAAAGGCTTTGATGAAAAAAAAAATGACACAGGACTTTCTGGGGATCCGGCCGTGAAGGGGCATTCCGCACTGCTCTATTCAGTGCCTGCCCTGTCCCGACCCCCTCAGGGACCTGGTATGTTAACCCTGACACCCTCGGTTCTTCAGGGCATGGCCAGCTCCAGCAAGCTCTCTCCTTGGTCTCCACCTGGTATCGTTGTGATCCAGGAGATCTCGCCACCCCTAGAGCCATCTCAGGGCACTGACTCAGCTCTAGGCACACCAGAGGTCAGTCTTGAGTGCCCCTAGGGCACTTTCTGGCAGCTTGGAAAGCTTTTCCAGATGTGTCTCAGTGGGTCCTGCACACTGTAGAGCAAGGCTACTCGATTCAGTTCGGGTTTTTTTCACGGGGTTCTTCCCACCCTGGTGGAAAGCTGGCAGGCTCTGGTCATGGAACAGAAGTAAACACTCTCCTTGGGGAAGGAGGCCATCGAGGTGGTCCCTCCATCAGAATGAGAATCCGGGTTATACAGCCGTTACTTCATAGTTCCCAAAAAGGGAGATGGTTGCGTCCGATCTTAGATCTACGTCACCTGGACCGCTCTCTCATGAGAATCAGGTTCAAGATGCTGACCCTCATGTAGGTCGTGCTTCAAATCAGGTCCAAGGACTGGTTTGTCACGGTAAATCTAAAGGATGCGTACTTTCAAGTATTCATCCTACCTTCTCACAGGAAGTTCCTGAGGTTCGCTTTTGGGGCCAAAGCTTACTGGGTTCTTCCATTTGGCCCTGCCCTTTTACCCCGTACCTTCACAAAATGTGTGGTCTCGGGTCATCCGCATCCTCAACTAAATAGATGATTAGTTAATCCTAGCTCAATCAGAGCAGTTGGCGGGCCAGCATCGAGATGTCGTTCTTGCCCACATGAAAGCATTGGGGTTTTGGCTTTGCGCGCGCAGCTTTCCACTGCCCGCATTGTGGCCATCCTTACAGCAGTCAGAGAAGGGCAGCCTCTTACTGTCATGCAGTTCCATAAACTGCTAGGGCTTATGGCAGCTGCGTCCAGTGTGATTTAATTTGGCCTGCTGTACATGAGACCCCTTCAGTGGTGGTTCAGGACCTGTGGGTTCTCATGGAGGGGCAATCCCCTCCGCACCATCAAGGTCATGTGGCATTGCCTACGTGCCTTAAATGTTTGGAGAGATCACCTGTTCCTATCTCTAGGCCCTGTGCTGGGAGTCCCCAGTCGTCACTTAACGCTAACGATGGATGCGTCCCTCATGGGTTGGGGAGCGATAATGAGTGGTCACTGTTCCCAAAGTCTGTGGGAAGGGCCCCATTTACACTGGCACATCAACTGCCTAGAGATGCTGGACCTGGCCGTCGTTTTAGGGGCTCTGCCTAGCCGAGGCATCTTGGATTCACCTTTCAATCAAGACCGCGTTCTTGTTGGCCATCTGCTCTATCAAGAGGGTAGGGGACCTGCAGGCCCTTTCTGTGGCCCCCTCCTTCATGGAGTTTACCCCGGGTATGGCCAGTGCCTTTCTGTACCTCCGTACGGGTTACATCTCAACACATGGTGTCCTCAGTCATCCCACGACCCGTAAGATTACAGGCATTCTATACTCCTCCGTTTCAGGCCCCAGACCCGGAGAAACTGAACCGGCTCTGTCCGGTGCATGCACTGGACGTCTACGTCCACAGGACGGGTCCTTGGAAATGGACTGATTAGCTGCTCATCTGCTATGACCCTTCCAATAGAGGCATCTCTGCTAATAAGCAGACTCTGAGCAGGTGGATTGTTGATGCTATCACATCATCTTATGAGTCCTCTGGTCTCCCCGCTCCCTTCGGGGTCAAAGCTCACTCCACCCGGAGTGTGGCTGCCTCAAAATCTTGGTCCTCTGGAGTTCCCCTCCAAGACATATGTAACGCTGCGGGTTGGTCCACCCCACTGACCTTTGTGCAGTTCTAAACTTAGACCGCAGTGCCACTCCTGGCCCCTCAGTCCTTCTCTAGCTGTGTTGACAGACACACACTAGGCAGGGACTGGTCAGTCTGGCATGGTTGGACACTCGTTCCCAAAGCGTTTTGACGCAGCTTAAGTTCCTGAAAGGGAAAGTCTCTAGGTTACGTATGTAACCCTAGTTCCCTGAGGGAACAAGACGCTGCGTCTATATGCCACACCTCTGGCATCCCTGCAGCACTTCCTTCTCCCTTACAGAAGCTGCCGCTGCCCTCACTCATATGCGTTTTATACTCCTGGTCATGACGTCACGTCACCAGTGACGGCCACCATCCAATTTTTGACCGAATACACATATTTCAGAACGTAAACACTGCCACCTTCTTTAGGAAAGTTTTTACAATGCAGCTCCCTGAGGGTGTTGGGTGGGGAGGGCACCGCATAGTGTCTTGCACAGCGCCGCTTCCCAGCAAGATCCACAAATGGTCCTAGCGGGACACTACCTTTAGAAGCTCTTTGAAAAGCTCCCCCCGCCCCCCAAATCAAAATATATCGGGGGCAAGGAACAACGCAAGGAGGGTAGCAATGCTTCGTCCTTCTAGTCACTTTCATTGCCGACAGAAAAGATTTAAACAGCTCCTACCTGCTTCGTACAAACACACACAGAGCACTTCTTGAGCAGCATGTTAAAATGTTTTTTTTTTTTTCAAATTGATCTTGTTACATTTTATTATAATTTAATATAAAACAAACACTCCACTTTAAGCCTAAAAAATTGAAATAAAATGCAGACGAAATAAAAAAAACTTTTTTTTGGTTGCTGTCTACGGTATTATGGAAGCCATTCCAAAAATCAACGTTAAAACTGCTAATACTATGATATACACTGTTTATTTCAATTATTGTCATTTTATCAATCTTATTATATTGTAAATACATTGCTGAATGAATTCTCTGAATATTATGGCTTAGTTGAATGATATAGCTTCTACCCTCTGTTAGGAATGGGCAGGGCCAGGGTTAGGGCAGGATAATTCTGTCAGGAATGTGACTAGAAGAACCCAAAATGCAGGATGCAATAAGTGTGTGGTGAAAACAGAAAAAGGAGAGTCCAAAGTCCAAACCGGGTAACTAGGAAGGCAGGGCAGAAACAGGGGTTGTGAACATGAACCAGAGCAGGCAGGGTGACAAGAAACATCTCAGGGATGCGATGCACCAATGATATAGTCTGGCAGTTAATGTCTTTCTTCTTCTTCTTCTTCTTCTTGCAGCTTCTCCCATTAGGGGTCGCCACAGTGGATCATCTGTCTTCATACCCCCGTCCTCTACATCTGCCTCTTTCAACCCAACTACCTGCATGTCTTTCCTCACCACATCCATAATCAGCCTCCTTGGCCTTCCTCTTTTCCTCCTTCCTGGTGGCTCCATCCTCAGCATTCTCCTACCGATATACCCCATGTCCCTTCTCTGCACATGTCCAATCATAATCTCACCTCCCTCACCTTTCTCCAAAACGTCCTACATGCGGTGTCCCTCTAATAAACTAATTTCTAATCCTGTCCATCCTTGTCACTCCCCAATGAAAACCTCAACATCTTCAGCTCTGCTGCCTCCAGCTCCACCTCCTGTCTTTTACCTCCACTTCCTGTCTTTTACTGGCAGTTAATGTCTTTGGTCTCCTTAAATACTACAAGATACAAGATGGCTGCCAAAGTGCGGGTTGGGAAACCGGAAGTGGGCGCTGCGAGCCCAGAAGATCCTGACACCTTAATTATTAAGCAAATGCAAAAATTGCAATTATTTTATAAAAAAATAAGAAATTATATTAACTTTTTTTTTTTTTTTTTCGTGTGCAACCTGTTGATAACAGTGCAAACAGACAACACAAGACAGTGTAGGACAAATACACGCAAAATTATCACCACCAGTAAACCCACTGTATATTAGTAGGTATACAGTGTGCAAAAGATCGAGAAAAAACTAAATTACAACAAATGCCCAAAATATAAGGTATTTAATCATGATATTTGAAATAAACTAAAACACAGGAAAAAGTGTTATACATTTTATTTTATAATTTCTTTAATTTAGGGCACTAGTTTTAATACAGTTCCCTTTCTAGAGCCAATGTAAGGAATGTGAATTTAAGTTTGGACAACCTTTAAATTAAAATTAAGACAACCTTCATCTCCTTCCTGAAATCACCAGAACACCCGAGATCGTAAACAAAGGTGGGGGAATCGTGGTGGAGTGAAAGCTAAGCTAAAGCTAACACCACACCGGCTCTCTTTACCCAGCATCTTCCTCGCCAATGTTCGGTCACTGGTAAACAAAATGGAGGAGATTCGACTCAGCATCACTCACAGCATGAAACTTTGGAACTGTAATGTCATGATCTTCACAGAAACATGGCTACACAGCGGCATTCCAGACAAAGCTATTGAGCTAGCGGGACGACACACACTCCTGGGCGGATAGGACATTAGATGGCTCCGGTAAGACCAGAGGCGGTGGATTGTGCATTTATGTCAACAAAGCTTGGTGCATGAACTCTGTTATTGTCGAGAGTCATTGTTCAGCTAACCTGGAGTTTCTAATGGTTAAATGTAGACCGTTTTATCTACCGCGAGAGTTCACTTCCACTATTATCACAGCAGCTTACATTCCCCCCGATGCTGATGCTAAGCTCGCTATGAAAGAACTTTATGCAGCCATCAGTAAACAACAGACTATTCACCCGGAAGCTGTGCTTATTGTTGCGGGAGATTTTAATCATTCAAACTTAAAGGCAGTGCTCCCAAAATTTCATCAGCATGTTTAATGTCACACCAGAGGGAACAAAACATTAGACCATGTATACACAAACATGGCTGGAGCTTACATTGCAACCCCCCTCCCCCACTTGGGACAGTCAGATCACCTTTCTTTGTTTCTCACCCCCAAATATGCACCCCTCATCAATCGGGTGAAGCCATCAGTGAGAACCATCAAGGTGTGGCCCGCAGAGGCAGATTTCACACTTCAGGAAAGGTTTTTACACACAGACTGGAGTACATTTGCTTCTCAGGCCACCAATGACTCTCACACAGACATCGACTGCTACACCTCCTCTGTACTGGATTACATCAGTTCAACCATAGACAGTGTTACTACTCAGAAACAGATCATCACATACCCAAATCAGAAGCCATGGATGAATAAGGAGGTGCGCCTCCTGCTGAAGGCACGCATTACTGCCTTCAGGTCAGGCGACGCTCAGGCCTACAGCATATCCAGAGCTAACCTGAAGAGGGGCATCAAAGAGGCCAAGCACTGCTACAAGCAAAAGATAGAGGAGCATTTTTCCAACTCTGACCTTCGACGCATGTGGCAAGGCATCCAGGCCATCAGTGATTACAAATCCTCAAACCCCACCCCCGCTGCCACTGATGTCCTCTTTTTGAATGAGCTTAATGACTTTTATGCTCACTTTGAGAGAGACAACAAAGAAACTGCCACAAAGCTCAAACTCTCGGCTGATCACTCTCCAATCGCACTCTCCTCCACAGATGTCTGCAATGCACTGAGCCGGATCAGCGCACACAAAGCCGCTGGACCAGACAACATCCCTGGACGCGTACTCATGGCATGTGCTGAGCAGCTTGCTGGGGTCTTTACTGACATCTTCAACCTGTCTCTTGCCCAAGCAGCTGTTCCCACTTGCTTTAAATGTACCTCTATTGTGCCAGTGCCAAAACACTCCAACCCAACGTGCCTAAATGACTACCGCCCTGTAGCACTGACACCCATTGTCATGAAGTGCTTTGAGCAGCTGGTCCTGGCACACCTGAAGGACTCTCTGCCATCCACATCAGACACTCACCAGTTTGCCTACAGCAGCAATAGGAGCAAAGAAGATGCAGTTTCCATGGCACTGCACTCTGTGCTCACACACTTGGACAATAAGAACACTTATGCACGTATGCTGTTTGTTGACTTCAGCTCAGCATTCAATACCATCATTCCATCCAAGTTAATAGCCAAACTTGTAGATCTGGGCATTAACACCTCCACCTGCAACTGGGTCATGGACTTTCTGACCAACAGACCCCAGCAGGTTCTATCTGGCTCCATCTGCTCCAACACCATCACACTCAACACTGATGTACCACAGGGCTGTGTGCTGAGCCCCTTCCTCTACTCCCTCTTCACCTCCGACTGCAAGCCTGTGTATGGATCTAACTCCATCATCAAGTTTGCAGATGACACTACCGTGATCGGTCTCATAACCAACAATGATGAGACTGCCTACAGGGAGGAGATCCAGCACCTAGCCACATGGTGCAACAACAATAACCTGCTCCTTAACACCTCCAAGACAAAGGAGCTTATTGTGGACTTCAGGAAGGAGACAAGAGGCACACATGACATCAATGGGATGGCTGTAGAGCGCGTCTCCAGTTTCAAGTTCCTGGGGATCCACATCTCGGCGGACCTGTCCTGGGCTATCAACACCTCCAGCCTGGTCAAGAAGGCTCACCAGCGCCTCTTTTTCCTAAGGACACTTAAGAAAAATCAACTCTCCTCGGACATCCTGACTAGCTGTGTCACAGTCTGGTATGGGAGCTGCTCTGTTGCAGAGCATAAGGCACTGCAGCGGGTGGTGAAAACTGCCCAACACATCACAGGGACTTCACTCCCAGCCATGGAGGACATCCAAAAGAAACGCTGTCTGCGTCGAGCTCACAGCATTCTTAAAGACTCCTCTCATCCTGCCCATAGACTGTTCTCTCTTCTGCCCTCCGGCAGGCGTTTCAGGTGCCTCCGGACCAGGACCAGCCGACTAAAGAACAGCTTTTTTCCTAGAGCTGTCTCTTTACTGAACTCTGCCCCTCGCTGACACACGACCACATTTCCCCCCACAGCTCACACTTCGTTATCTCGCTAATGGACTGTATACACAAAAACTTATGCTCACTTGGACACTTGATCATTTCTGACTTCACACTTTGTTATTATACTGTTTACACAAAAATATGCTCATTTGCACACTGCTCTTCTTTGTATTGCTGCTCACTTCATTAACTTATTACCATTGTATATATACCCGTTTTCTGTTTATAATAATAGCAATATATTATGTTCACCGTTCA
Organism: Silurus glanis; assembly: GCA_014706435.1. Lineage (NCBI taxonomy): Eukaryota > Metazoa > Chordata > Actinopteri > Siluriformes > Siluridae > Silurus > Silurus glanis. The sequence goes on along the minus strand of JAAIIK010000067.1, from coordinate 921,053 downwards.
CATCCTTCTGTAAATCTCTGTGTATATTAATAGGTATCTGTATATCATGTTCACAGTACATATATATTCATATGTATATTATTGTTCATAGTACATATATATATATATATATATATATATATATATATATATAGTCATATTCATCTGTAATTATATTCATAGTACATATATATTAATCTATATATTATGTTCATAGTACATATATATTCATCTGTATATTATGTTCATAGTACATATATATTCATCTGTATACTACATTTATAGTACATATACATCTTTAAATTACTGTTTATAGTCATATATTCCATTCTATTTAACTTATGTAAATCATGTAAAAACTGTATATCCTGCATTTGCTGTTATTGCAGTCTGGTTAGACCCAAACTGCATTTCGTTGCCTTGTACTTGTACATGTGTAATGACAATAAAGTTGAATCTAATCTAATCTAATCTAATCTAATCTAATCTAATCTAATCTAA
>JAAIIK010000067.1:890860-902025 GCA_014706435.1 Silurus glanis | reverse complement strand
ACATGTATGAGGACAGTGTGACAGCAGTGAAGTGTGCAGTAGGAACGCCAGACTGGTTCACGGTGAGGGTTGGACTAAATCAAGGATCGGCCCTGAGCCCTTTCCTGTTTGCAGTGGTGATAGGACAGGTTGACGGACGAGGTCAGACAGGAGTCTCCCTGGACTATGATGTTTGCGGATGATATTGTGATTTGTGGTGAGAGTAGTGAGCAGGTTGAGAAGAGCCTGGAGAGGTGGAGATATGCGCTGGAGAGAAGGGGAATGAAAGTCAGTAGGAGTAAGACAGAGTACATGTGTGTGAATGGGAGGGAGGGAAGTGGAGTGGTGCGGTTGCAGGGAGAAGAGGTGGAGAAGGTGGAGGAGTTCAGGTACCTGGGGTCAACAGTGCAAAGTAATTTAGAGTGTGTTAGAGAAGTGAAGAAAAGAATGCAGGCAGGGTGGAGTGGGTGGAGAAGAGTGACAGGAGTGATTTGTGATAGTAGGGTATCTGCAAGAATGAAAGGGAAAGTTTATAGGACTGTGGTGAGACCTGCGATGTTGTATGGATTAGAGACAGTGGCATTGAGTAGAAGACAGGAGGTGGAGCTGGAGGTAGCAGAGCTGAAGATGTTATGGTTTTCGTTGGGAGTGACGAGGATGGACAAGATTAGAAATGAGTTTATTAGAGGGACAGCGCATGTAGTATGTTTTGGTGACAGGTGAGGGAGGCGAGATTGAGATGGTTTGGACATGTGCAGAGGAGGGACATGAATTATATTGGTAGAAGAATGCTGAGGATGGAGCCACCAGGTAGGAGGAAAAGAGGAAGGCCAAGGAGGAGGTTCATGGATGTGGTGAGGGAAGACATTCAGGTATTTGGTGTGAAAGAGGCAGACGTAGAGGACAGGCTGGTATGGAGACGGATGATCCGCTGTGGCGACCCCTAATGGGAGCAGCCGAAAGAAGAAGAAGAAGATATAGTATATATTATACAGTTCTACTGTCACATTTATTTCAAAAAGTTAAGAATCCTCTCTATCTCTCTGCTCCCAAAAGCATAGTGTATAAAGTCAATGTGAATAATGATATAATTTTGTCTGTGGATTTACTTGGTGTGGTGCTGAGCTAGTGCTCTTAAGCAGAGGAAGATGACATGTGAGTGAAGCATAAAGAGATAGTAGTCTAGACCTAGTTCTGCCTGTGCTTGCTAATGTGTAAATGCAATTTAAGCCATATATCATAATGAGAACTGCAGATTGTGGAGGAAACGATCTAATCATCTGCTTGGATAACTGAGTAGAACATTTGAGTGATTACAGATATTAATGGCCTTTATGTCTGTGTTGCTTTGTTTGATTTAGTCTGCTGAGGTGCATCATGGGCAGTGATCATTTAGAAACAGCTGAACAAAATATATTGCTCTCCACCACCACTTCAAGCTTCTTTGCATAGTTCTGTTGTAGAACACTGGCGCATGCACTGCACAGAAAAGTGCATGTATGTATGTTTATCTATGTGTGTGTGTGTGTGTGTGTGTGTGTGTGTGTGTGCGTGTGTGTGTGTGTGCGTGTGTGTGTGTATCAGTGGCGGGCGGTCAGGGCCAGAAAAGCCTTCTCTGCTGGCCTAAACACTATCAGAAGCACTGACATACATTTACCACCTAAATTCTAATATTTGTGATAATTGTATAAATTGTATAAATTTTTTCCCAACAGTTTATCCTCTTTATTTTGTAGTGTTTCTCTTGGCTGCACTGCTTCCAGTACGTGTATGTGGATGTTAGCTTTTTTGTCCAATCAGATTTCAGCCTCTATGTTCTGCCATGTCTATCTAATCTGCCCAGGGCCTGCAAAGTCTATACTGCTGCCCTTTTACCATTGAGAATATTACCAATGGGTCTGTTTCTTTTTTTTTTTATATATTCGCCTCACAGGGCCAGCTAGCTGGACAGAATAGCCTCAGCATTTTTCTGTCCTCTGATTGGTTGGTCAGAGGGAAACTGTTATAGCCAAGTTCGACTGGCTCTGCACACATTGATACATCTGAGTTAGACTTTTGTATGCCTACAGAGGAAGAGAAATTGATTTGGTCTCAGACATATTTAAAAATAAATTTCAAACAAAAGGTAGACATCGTGAGGAGAGGTCGGTCAACCCCCGAAGCTAGCTAGTGTGTCTCAGCCCGGGAGTGCTTCTCGCGGATTCTGGCCCCGCCTTCGCTGAGGCGGAGTGGCACGCCAGTTCCTGGGGCTTGCATATGGACCTTGCAGAGGGTTTAGAGATGGGCTTTTCCCTTTCCCAAACCTCACCTGCTCGATCCAGCACTCGCTCACAGGCACGGAAGCATGCCTCTCGGCGGTTTATTCCCCCTGCGACGAGAGCATTAGCTCTGCCTCTCTTCCTCTGAGGAGGAGGAGGGGCACACTTTGTGATCTAGGCTCGAGGAGCTATGGAGTTTGGAGCAGAGCTAGCTGCGCACATTCTTTGCACTTTCGGCGCAGATTCTCTGCACATTCTGGGCATGATCTGAGCATATTGCGCTGGGCTCATTGTGCCACGCACATTCTGCTCGCATTTCTATGCGATCACTCCACTCCCGGAGAGTACTTTTCGTGGTAAAATAATAAATAAATTTAAAAAAAAAAAATAATAATAATAGCAATAATAATAATAATAAGCCAGTAAGCATTTTCGAGGGTTGTGAAATGCACACTGAGGTGTCATGGTCATGGGCGAAGCCACTTTAGCCCCTTTTCAACGCTATATTCACACATCATGGGGCAGAAAGTACACGGATATGGAGCAATGTCGTGGGTTGAAGAGACACTTCTGAGCTATCTCTCTCCCGGGATCGCCTCCTCCCTCAAGACCCTGACATTACCCACGAAAAACCTACGTAATACGTCGTGGGTAAGGCTTACGCCTCGGCAGGTGAAGCCGCTGCATCCCTGCACACCATGGTTGTGGGAGGTGCCCAGGGCGAGCAGTTCGCAGACCTGGCCCTCAGAGCCACTAAAGAGACCGCTGGGCCATTGGGCCCTCGTCTCGACATAGAGGCCCCTCTGGCTCACTCTCTCAGAAATGTTAGACAGGGATAGGATTATGCTGCTGGACGCCCCACTCACTCCTTTAGGAGGAAAAAACAGGCGGCTGCATTCCAGCAGTACCTTCCACACCTTTCATCTCAAGTATTGCTCACTCGTGAGACTTAGGTTTAGGATGCTGACCCTCAAGAAGGTCGTGTCTCAAATCAGACTGGTTTGTTACTGTAGATCTAAAGGATGCGCACTTTCATGTAGCCATCCTTCCATCTCACAGGAAGTTCCTGGGGTTCCCTTTCGGGGCCAAAGCTTACCAGGTTCTTTCGTTTGGCCTTGCCCTCTCACCCAGCACCTTCACAAATTGTGTCGATGCACCTCTGGACTCCCTGATACATCAGGGAATCCGCATTATTAACTATATCGGCCAATGGTTGAGATGTCATTCTTGCTCACATAAAGGTTTTGGGGTTTCGGCTAAACGCCGGGAAGAGTGTGCTTTCTCCATTAGAGAAAATACATATGGGATTCCACTACGCGCAGCTTTCCCCTGCCCACATTGTGGCCATCCTTATGGCAGTCAGGAAGGTCAGAAAAGGACAGCCTCTAACTGCTAGGACTCATGGCAGCTGCACCCAGTGTTATCCCACTTGGCCTTCTGTACATGAGACCCATTGGTTCTTACGGAAGGGCAATGCCCTCCATACGATCAAGGGCATGCGGCAATGCCTACATGCCTAAGATGTTTGGAGAGATCATGGGTTTTTGTCTCAGGACCCCCCTTCATGGGGTGGGGTGCAGTTAGGAGTGGTCGCTCCGCCCAAGGTCTATGGGAAGGAGCCATCTTCTTTGGTTCATCAATTGCCTAGAGATGCTGGCCCTGCTTCTAGCATTGAAGCATTTTCTCCCGGACAACAGAGATCCCCACGTGCTGATCCATACGGACAACCAGGTATGGTCAGTGCCTTTTTGTATCCCAAGATGGTTAACACCCCCAAGGTGCCCTCGGCCTTCTCACGAAGTAAGGTTACAGGCATTCTATCCTCCTCCTTCTTAGGCCCCAGACCAGGAGAAATTGAATCAGCTGTGCCCAGTACACACACTGGACACCTAAGTCCATAGGACGGGTCCATGGAGAAAGTCTGAGCAACTGCTTGTCAGCTACTGCCCTCCAAGGAGAGGCCTCCCTGCCAATAAGCAGACCCTTAGCAGATGGTTCATTGATGCCATCACATCATCATATGAGTTCCCTGGTCTCCCCGCTCCATTCAGTCTCAAAGCTCACTACACTCGGAGTGTGGCTGCCTCAAAGGCTTGGTCTTCTGGAGTACCCCTCCAAGACATTTGGTCCTGGACTGCAGTGCCACTCCTGGCCCCTCTGTCCTAGCTGTGCTTATACAAACTAGTCAGGGACTGGTCTGTCTGGCGTAATTAGACACTCGTTCCCAAAACTTTTAGATGCAGCTCGAGTTCCTGAAAGGGACCATCTCTAGGTTACGTATGTAACCCTAGTTCCCTGAGGGAATGAGACGCTGGATCTCTAAGCCACACTTCCAGCATCCCTGCAGCACTTCCTTCTCCCTTACAAAAGCTGGTGCTTGCCTCACTCCATGTTCATTTTATACTTCCTGGTCGTGACATCACCCCGCCAGTGACACCCAGCATTCAATTTTTGACTGATTACACGCATTATTTCAGAGCGTGAAAAGCATTCCCAAAGCACTTCGAAGCATCGTCTCGTTCCCTCAAGGAACTAGGGTTACATACGATTTAAAAAGGCTTTGTATTGATTTATGCATAATTTCTATATACATATACTTTAATGAGTGTATAAATGAATTTCTGGATATTCCTTCAGACAACCTCTATGAACATGGAAATTGGATATGTATATGTATTTATAATTATATATGAATACAGTGGTGTGTAAAAGTGTTTGCCCCCTTCATGATTTCTTAATTTTTTGCATGTTTGTGACACATTAATGTTTCAGATCATCAAACTAATTAAAATATTAGTAAAATATAACAAAATTGAACACAACATGCAGTTTTTAAATGAATGTTTTTATTATTGAGGGTTAAAACTGTGGTTCCCTTTCAGGAACTCGAGCTGCGTCAAAACACATTGAGAACGCCCCCGCATTGTCCACGCTCTGAATCATGTGTAAAATCCAGCCAATAGGCAAGTCATCGGCGGGCAACCTCGTGTAAACCAGAAAGCTACAAAACGACTGAGCGATGGTAGCGATATTAGCTTCTGTTTTTCAGGTAAGTGCTTTGTGTGTGAATCTGTGCAGCCATGAGCGTTAAATGCAAGCAGAATTCCGACTGTGCCGATATGTTGTTTGCTTAGCTCAGAGCATGCTTAGTCGGCTCTAGAGAGACCATTTTTCTATGCGCTTCCAGAGAGAGCTCTCCGAGGTGAGTGTTCTTCCTCGTGGATTAGGTCCCGCTCTCACCGAGGCGAAGCGGCGCCGAAGGTCGCGGAGTTTGCAGACTGACCTAGCAGACGGCATGGAGATGGATTCCTCTCTAGCCTCTCCTGCTGGGCCGAGCTCCCGAGGTACCGATCGCCGGTACCTTCTTCCGGTGCGTGTAGCGCGATGCTCTGGATTTCTTTCTCCAAGGAGGAAAACTTTTCAGATGCTAGTGAGCCCACGGACTCCTCACAGCCTGTGCTGTTTGAGGAGCTCCTGGAGGTAGTGATGCAGGCCTTCGCTAAGTTAGATATAGCTTGGCCCAATGAGTAGCAGAAGCTATGCGTTCCCAGCAAGCTGGAGGAGCGTTTCCTGCGTCCCGCGGCATAGCTTCCGCCCCGGGGCCTACGTTTTTTTCTGAGGTGTCTATGTCCTGGGAGACCCCATATGCACCCTGTACCTTTCCCTACATCGCTATACGCAACTATAGCAGGGTTTAGGGAGTGCGGCTATGGGGAGATGCCCAGGGTTGAAGAGACGCTAGCAATGGCTATCTCTTCCCAGGTGAGGCATAGTGAAAGCTCCAGTATTGCCTACAAAAGCCACTTTGGCTCTAGTAGGTAGGGTTTACACGGCGACGATGAGTGTTTTGCAGGCATACCAGGCTGACCTGCTATGAGAGATGGCGAGGGATTCAGCTCTGGGGCTGACTATTAGGAGTTACTTCGCGCTGCGTCCTAACCATCAGTGTCGCTAGGGTACAGCGTTGGCCATAGGTCGGTCCTTGTCAGCTCTAGTAGCCACAGAAAGGGACAGGGCTTTCTTTCAGAACGCCCCGGTGGCTCCTACTGGCCTGTTTAGGCGGTGCTGTAGATGAGGGCGATCGCTGACAGGTTCAGGACACCACATCAGCATTTTGGTGGTACTCCCCCGCCGCTCTCATGGGGCTGCTCGGTGGGTGCAGCCCCAGCCCGGCACGGCCGGGCATCGCAAAGCCCTGAAAAAGGCCCAAATCAAATGTGTCTGTCCTCTCTTCGAACAAATGGGCAGTGGTGAAGCGGCCCTGACAACCAGATTGCCCTGCAAAGAAGGGGACGGTCTACACCTTGCATGGTGCCCGTACCATCTCGTCACTACAAGGAGGCCAGGCTGTTATCTCCACCACGGATTGTGCCTTCGTGCTTCCCCCATCTCCACCCGAGAGATCACTGCGGATGGCGGGGACCTGCTGCCTCTCCGGAGGCTCTAATGGCTGCTGGGCACTGCTCCAGCCGCTCTGAGAGTGTTAGTAACTGGCCTTGAGAGGTTGGTTTCCTGATCAGGTGTCTTAGCTCAAGAGGCCAGGTTGTTAGCCCTGCCACAGGATGTGCTTTGGGGCACAACCTCCCTCCAGCGGGTGTCTCCCCTCATTTCCGCCCGAGAGATCGCTGCGGATGGAGGAGACCTTTCACCTCTCAGGAGGTTCCAATGGCTGCAGGGCACTGCTCCAGCCGCTCTGCGAGGGTCAGAGGCTAGCTTCGAGAGGCTGGTTCCCTTGAGGGATTTCCTGGCAGCTTGGGAAGAGCTGCCAGACGTATCTCTGTGGGTCCTGCATACGGAGAGGGACTACTTGATTCAATTCTGGTCCTTTCCTCTCTAGTTCAATGGGTTGTGTACCATCCTGGTGGGACCCGAACTGGCTTAGGTCCTGAAACAAGTAGTACGCACCCTCCTCAGGCAAGAGGCCATTGAATTGGTTCCTCTCTGTTAGAGAGTCAGGCTAATATGGCTAGTGCTTCATTGTTCTGAAGAAGGACGGCGGATTAAGACCGATCCTAGATCAACGCTCTTTGAATCGCTTACTCATGAGGCTCTAGTTCAGGATTCTTACCTTCAGCAGGGCGTGTCACAGATCATGTCCGAGGACTGGTTTCTCATGATAGATCTAAGGAACGGCGATTTCCACATAGCCATCCTACCTGCTTACAGGAGGTCACTGATGTTGCTTTATGGGTCCTTCCCTTTGGCACTCTCGCCCCGCACCTTTACAAAAAGCATGAACGCAGCTCTAGCCCTGCTACGGCTTCAGGGCATCCGCATTCTGAACTGCATGGAGGAGTTTTCAGTTTTCAGACGCCATGGTGCAGACTGAGGCTTCATCTGTACGCCTTTCCTCCCATCGTGCTGCTCCTGGAAGTTCTGTAGAGAATCCACCAGTATGGAGTACGTCACCTCCTGGTGGCACCTCGTTGGCTGGGCAGACTGTGGTTTGTGGACCTGTTCTCCCTTCTCGAGGGGCCTCCTTGGGAAATTTCTCCCAGGAGGGATCTCCTCTGGCAAGCCGGGGGAACCCTGGTTCACCCTCGCCCAGAGTTATGGAGGCTATGGCTGTGGCCCCTGAGGGGCGCAGTTCCTAGCGGCTGGTCTCTCTACTGAGGCAGTTGGGACCATCCTCCATTCCAGAGCTCCCTCCACAAGGAAGTCGTATGCTGCCAGATGGCAGCTGTTCTGCACGTGGTGTGAGCACCACCAGGTAGACCCAGTTAACTGCCAGGTTGGGTTGGTTCTGGAGTTCTTGCAGGAACAGTTTGCTACGGGGTTGGCCCCGTCCACCTTGAAGGTCCGCTATCGTGGCTTATTTTACCCCGCCTGCAGGGCAGTCGCTAGGGAAACACCCTCTCGTGACACGTTTCCTGTGTGGCACCTGGCCTTTGTTGGACTTGGCCGTCGTGTTTGTGGCTCTATCTGATCCCCCCTCCGAGCCATTGGCCCTTAGGTACCTGTCGGTTAAGACCTTCCTTTTGGTGATATCCTCCCTTAAAAGGATCAGGGACCTACAGGACCTGTCTGTGGCCCCATCTCTCATGGAGTTACCCCTGGCATGTCCAGTGCTTTCCTCTACCCTAGAGCTGGGTACAGATGTGTATGTACCTAAGATCCCTACGGCTCCCTCACGACCTGTCGTGTTGCAGGCATTCTGCCCCTATATATATATTAGAATGGTGCAGCCTCACTATAATCAATGCATTAATAATGAACATTGCAGGTCAGAGTTCACCAAATTTGAACTTTGGAACGCAGCAAAATGTCAAACTTCTTTACACTTACCTTGTGTTTCTGCAATCTTTAAAACATGTGTTAAAGACTAAATGCAACAATGCAACCATAATAGTTCTAAAATGATCAATTTAAACAATATCAGTATCTAAAGCTTTGGGTAGAAATATATATTAGATTATGAATTCCTTGATCAGAGCCATAACAATACCATTGCTGTATCTATAGATTCTGGATTTGTTGCATTAAAATGCGTTACTGATTTCTGCATTTACAGGCACATATCTTCTGTGTTTTGCTCTGCAGCTTCAGTTAGAGTTTTTTTTTTTTATTTTAAAGGAGAAATATTGCAATGAAAGTTTCTCATCCTAGAATAATAAAGAAGACATAGCCCTTCATCTTTTGCTCGTCACATTTCTAATAATGGGAAATGGAAAATTTTTGCTATTTATCAAGTACTCCTCAATTATGGATGCTTGAAATCTTGCACAGGATTAAAGTAATATGGTTCCAGACAATAAATGGAGGAAGGTGTTGAGAAATGGCTGAGGTATGCACACTTTCTTCCATAACTGTCAATGCACAAGACTAACAGAGAGGCTGGCAGAAATCAATCAATAGGCTTGTGTTGCAGGTTGTTGGTCTTTATTAAGAGATTATTGCAAAGAAAGGTACTAATAGCTTACCAATTGCCTGGATCTGATTTATTTATTTATTTTTTTAATTCATAAATGTCTTTATGAATATATATATATATATATATATATATATATATATATATATATATATATGTGGATTTTACTTGCTTAACTAAAATAAAACAATATAAATTAGTAAATTAACTCAATTTCTTGCAAAAAAGACATTGTAATTTATCCATCATCAGCAACTGCTTTATTTCTGTCAGGGTTCCAATGGATCTGGAGCTTATCTAGGTCTTTGGAACACAAGGTGGGAATACACCCCAGATGGGACACAGGTTTGTCACTGGGCACCAAGCAGCATGTAGCCAATTTACTTACCAGCAGGTAGGTAACTGGATAATCAAAAGAGAATGGCATGTCATTCTCTGCAACAAAAGGTTTGAAAGGGGCAAATAAAAGTACTCAATAAAAATAGTATTTTATTAAATCTTGAAATCATGCTTCAAACAAGAAAATGCTTGATATATTCATGTTGATTTGAATACTAGTTTCCCAGTGGTTAGCTTAGACAAATGAATATGTTCTTGAAGGTTATGATGTTACTATGCAGAATTTCTCTATTTGAAAATATTCACAATTTCCATATGACATTCCATCCTTTCCAGGACAGAACATTTCTTGCTGTCACTTTTTCACAGAAAACACAGGAATCGTTTTAAATTCAACCCCATGCCATGACTTCCTGTTGTCTATTTCTGTTTTCATACTTACATCCCATGACTCTGGTGGGTATCAGGTCCTCATAGAGCCATGTGGTTACATAAGTTTATACAGTATAAGCTTGGTATGCATAAACACATAATTTCCACAAGCCCACACAAACATAGTGAGAATATGCAAAACACAAATACAGTACATTAACCTAAGTTCAGGATCAAATAATGGACCATGGAGCTCTTATTCACCATCAGTATTCAATGCACCACAGTGCTGCCCATAAACTTTTTGTTTCTTCCTACTTTTTCAGGGTTGGCATTTCCTTCATTAAAAAAAAGAATGGAATTGCAGAAAGTTGTATTTTTTTTTTCTTTTCTTTTTTTTTTTTTTTAAGAAAAAAGCTCTAATCCATATCATGTGCAAGATATTACAGCCCAATAATTTTCGTGCTTGTGTTTTGCCATTAGCAGGTTTCACTGCTTTTTGAATGGCTCTAAACCAAATCGAAACTGAATCCTAAAACAGGTCTCATTAAAGTCGATTAGATGTTACTATGTTCAGAAAACAATCAATTCCAATAAAGGCAGTTGCAAATGCAGAAGCTACAATTTATAAGCTTTCAAGCTCAATTTCCTCTCTGTAATCCCAGCATGCATTTAAGCAATCAGGCAAGTTGCAGCACGGTGCTCAATGCAAGATCAGCCCTAGAGTGTCATCTGATAACATGAAATCAGCCAGCGCAGCATGCTCACCACATGGTGAATCACACATTATTACTATCAGTGCTGAACACTGGGGGGGTGGGGAGGGGGGAAATGTTGTGAACGAACACTGCTCCTCCCCTTTCACAATAAATACATGTTCAGCCTGTGAGCCATGCAAAATTGTTTCTGTTTTGTTTTGTTGTGTGTGTGTGTGTGTGTGTGTGTGTGTGTGTGTTATATTCACACACAACTATATTGCCAAAACCTGGTCATAAGTATGGTTTGTGATTTTTGAGCATTGCATTCCACGTTTATTCCCAATTTGCTTTTATAATCCCCCCCTGCAACAGGTTTGGGTTTACAAGCTCAAGTGAATGCTATATTTTATTAGAGCACATTTAAAGATGTCCTATGCAACTGTGTGCCTCCAGCTTTGTGGTTACAGTTTGGAGAAGAACCACATATATTAGGAAAGGTCAGGTGACTCAATACTTTTGGCACTATAATAAATATTCAATGCTTTAAATTGGTTAAAGGGGAAAAATGCAAAACATAAAATTGCTTGTGTTTTTTAATGCAGTTTATTATTATTATTATTATTATTATTATTATTATTATTATTATTATTA
>JAAIIK010000067.1:878490-890850 GCA_014706435.1 Silurus glanis | reverse complement strand
TATTATTATTATTATTATTATTATTATTATTATTATTATTATTATTACTATTATTATTATTATTATTATTATTATTATTATTATTATTATTATTAACATTTGTGAACATCAAGATTTGAACAATAAAATCCCTGCTTGGTTAAATAATATATGAAATAATAATAAAAAAAATTTAATTGATTAAATTAGCACAAATTAAACTCATAAAATAAAATAAAATAAAATAAAAGGAAAAAATGTTGTTAAATAGTTTACATTTGTTAGACTCATTTGGGTAATACAGGTGTGTGTGTGTGTGTGTGTGTGTGTGTGTTTTACATTTAATATTTAATTTTCTAAAGATATGATCTACTTAACTGTTCTACTTATTTGAGCATACTTTACCAAATGTCTTCATTCCTTCCATCCTTCATTCATTAATGCCCTCGATATGTGGAATTGTCAGGATTTTCTTCTTTTAAGAGAACATGGACATAAAACACTAAAGAATCCATAGGGAAATAATCGGAAAGCCCTGTACCGAAATATATCAGTATGAATGAGTACTGTTATATATTTATATATATAAATTTAAAGACAAGTGTGCACACATAATTAGTAAAATAAATGTTTGAGAAAAATATGATGAATAATTACCCAAAACATTTGTCATAATTTGCACCGAAAAACATTTTCTATTTATTTTAAATGAACAGGTACAAAATTAGCAATACATCATACTCATGATTAATTAAAGTTTTAAATTAACCTGCTACACAGCAGATTTTGGGGTCATAACAGAATAGAAAAATGTAATACATAAATTTTTTTTTTTTTTTTTTTTTTTTTTTTTTTTAAGGGTAGAGTAATTCACAAACCTGTATTTATTCCTATGTTTATTGGCATTAACCTGATAGCAATTTATTTTCACATGTTCAGTCATTGTAAGCAACATGACAAAACTGCATCAAGATGTATAATATTACAGATAGGGAGTTTGCATTCTGTAGCATTTGGCCGCTTTTCTTAGTAACCAGATGGCACCAGGAAATATTCAGTGGTGTGGGTTAGGGTCATCTGTAGCTCCTTGTGCCAAATTTCTCCTGGACTCACTAGCTGGCACTCAGAACTGAAAAGTCTTCTTGATACAAATTCTCATCTAAAACTGAATGCAAAAGGTAATAAGCTGTTCAGTTCTGTTGCTCAGCATAGAATTACATGAATTCTTGGCGAGAAAACAGAAACAGAAAATTACTCACATCAATATGGTCAAACGCCTTTGACACGTTGGGCTGGCTAGACAGAAGGTGAATGATAGAAGTAAGCAGAACTAGACAAAGCTCAGAAAGAGTGAAAGGGAATCTGTTTGACAAATCTGGCTCTTACTTGTGTCTGTGGACATGAGACAGGAGTGAAGGCCCTTCATGATTCACAATGGATGCACAGCATACCACATCACTTCCTTCTGACAGTGGAGGTCTTATATACAAACTCTGATCAGCTGCCCTTAGAGAGAATAGCACACAGACAATACCACATCGCACAAAATAAACTCAGAAAGCTGAACAGCAGGAGATCAGTCTTGTCCTCGTAAAAAAGAAATATTGCATTAGGAGTGCCGAAATAGAACTGTTGGCTGTCTTAATGTTCAAACGCTGAGTATGGGATTCTGAATCTAATGAGTGTCTAAGGCCAGGGATGAGAAATGAGTCTGAAACTTAAAAGCTGCAGACTAGAAACAACATTGCCTCATTAACAAGCATTAGTGCAGAATAAAACCCAAGTGAGCAGTTTTCCTAAAGGGCCAAATGTAATCAACTCACCTTTCAAAGGCACAGTTTAAAACAATAAACTCTGGGAGGGGAATAAGCGGAACCCAAGATCATAAGTAAAATTATGACTGAATATATTACCTACCTACCTACCTACCTACCTACCTTACTTACTTACTTCCCTTACTTACTTACTTCCCTTACTTAATTAGTTACTTACATGGGCACAGAGAACTATAGCATACAAAAGCTCTTTCTTTCGCTCTCACTTAAGTATTGTTTACCTTGCCCTCTACTATATTACTTTCACCACAACACTCACAATATGAAAAGACTCTTAGTTCACACATGCTGTGTAAAATATATGCTCTGTGTAGTTTTGTTATAGTCAGGTTATCAAGTCTTGTTTTATGCTGTGGCAGTCTTTCAAGTTTGACCTACATCTGATATGACTTTTTTGCTCTTACCTTCACTGGCCTATGTATGTTGTTTGTGTTTATTGCCTTACCTTTGCATGTTTTTGACTATGATTTTGGACTACATTCCTGTCATATTTTCTACGGTAAATAAAACCAGTGAGTGCCTGTGCTCACATCCTCAAATGTTCCCTTTCAGGAACTAACTATATGGTGCCTGTCCCTCCTCTGTGCCTTCGTTAAACCTTCCACATATGGTGTTTCACGGCACAGCGATCTCCAGCGAGTGCCTCCCTCAACCTCTGCTCGGGACCATAGCAGAAGGGGGGGCTCGCCGCCTCTCAGGAGGTCCATAAAACAGCTGCAGGGCATCACTCCGGCAGCTCTTGGCATACCAGAGATCAGTATCGCGAGACTGGTTCCCTTAAGATACTATTTGGCAGCCTGGAAACACCTCCACATTGTCCACACTCTGAAGCACGTGTGTATGCCGTCCAATGATCTGTCCTCGCATTCACTGAGGCGGAGTGGCAAGCTAGTTCCTGGGGCTTGCAAATGGACCTCACAGAGGGCTTGTCACTTTCTCCTGCCTTACCTGAAAGGTCCAGCTCCCGTTCACATGCTTCAGAAGCATGCCTTTTGGCGGTTTCTTCACCATGCAACAAAAGCATTCAGCTCCGCCTCTCTTCCTCTGAGGTGAGGGGGCACGGTTTGTGAGTTGGAGGTTGAAAAGCTTATGGAGGTTGTGGCTCAAGTTGTTGCCAAGCTAGGCCGGCCAAGACAGGTCTAGCTTGGCAACAAGACCTGCACACCAAGGTGTCCAGGTCCTGGGCGAAGCCATATTTGGCCAGCCTCTTTAGCCCCAAGGCAGCATTGTACTCCAACGTCATAGGGCTGAAAGAACATGGTTATAGGTCAATGCCCCGGGTGGAGCAGATGCTGGCTAGCTATCTCTCCCCTGTCATGGAATCATCTCTTAAGACCCTGACATTGCTCACCAAGCCCCTGTATAGCACGTTGGCACTGGTGGGTAAGGCTTACTCCTCATCTGGTTGAGCCGCTGCATGCCTGCACACTATGCCGGTGCTGCAGGCATATCAGGCTGACCTGCTGCGAGAGCTGGATGTGGGAGACATCTCGGGCAGCCAGGAGGTGAAGGAGCTCCGATGTACGTCGGATTCAGCTCTCAGTGCCACCAAGGAGACCGCTATGGCCATTGGCCGGTCTATAGCCGCCCTAGCCTCCACAGAGAGCCATTTATGGCTTACCTTCTTGGATCTTTCCGATAGGGATAGATCTGTACTGCTGGACACCCTTCTAATGCCGACTGGCTTGTTTAACATGGTGCAAGAGGCTAAGAAACAGTCGTCAGCATTCCAGCGGTCTCTACCAGAGACTACACGATTCAGTTCGGGTCTTGTCCGCCCCAATTTGAGGGGGTGTGTCCCACCCTGGTGGAACCCGAGCAGGCTCTGGGCATGGATCAAGAAGTAGACACTCTCCTGAGGAAGGAGGCTATCGAGGTGGTCCCTCCATCAGGCAGAGAGTCTGGGTTCTACAGCCGGTACTTCATAGTTCCCAAAAAGGATGGTGGGTTGCGTACTATTCTAGATCTAAGTCAGGTTCAAGATGCTGAGGTCTCAAGGTCATGTCTTGAATCAGATCTGAGGACTGGTTTGTCACGGTAGATCTAAAAGATGCATACTTTCATGTATCCATCCTCCCCTCTCACAGGAAGTTCCTGAGGTTCGCTTTCGGGCCAAAGCGTACCAATATCGGGTCCTTCCATTTGGTCTTGCCCTCTCACTCCGCATCTTCACGGACTGTGTGGATGCTGCTCTGGTTCCCCTGAGGCTATAGGGCATCCAGGGCATCCTCTGAGGCTTCAGGGCATCCGCATCTTAAACCATATTAGCTCAATCAGAGAAGTTAGCGGTCCGGCATCGAGATGTCATTCTCGGACAGTGTCCTTTGCCAACATGTGAACTCAATTAGGTTCCAAACCTTAAAAAAAAAAAATAATAACACACAGTAAATCAACCTGAAGAACTCATGTCAAAAACTTTCTTTGTTAAAACAAACTCTGGTGACTAAAAATACATTATCTTCTTAACACTTTTTAAATAAATGTCACAAAGCCACTGCTGATGCTGTTACCTTGTAGACTGTGAGTGACATGACAACATTATAAAACTGACAGTTCTATAATTCTGAATAAAACCTTCAAATGAATACCTCGCTTTCTTCGTTTTAAAAAAAACTAATAAAAATATGAATATTCTGAACCAGAAACAATGCAAAGAAAGAAAAAAATCTTGTATTCAGTCCTGCTCTATTTCAGAATCTAAATCAATTGTACATGCACAAGGAACAACAAAAACATAAATAAATATCCTGCTGATGTAGACAATTGTGCACAGTGTGTCAAACTCCAGGAAGCCAACATTATGAATGCCATGGACTAAATGTGTGTAGAGTGAAAATCGGATGCCCCTGAGTGCAAACAGCTCCTGGATGAGAAGTATACTTCTCAGAATCATTTGCGATAGAATTAGAGTTTATCACATAATTTACATGAATTAATCAGATAGCTAAAGCTTTTCATCCAGGTCACTTTATGAGGTTCTCTTGCAAAACAACTGAAGTGCCTCACTCTCAAGACAGAACAGATGTATATCTGCAATAAATGGACATTCGTTGCAACCCAGATGAGGATGGGCTCCCTCTTGAGTCTGGTCCCTCTCAAGGTTTTTTCCTTATGCCATTTTGGGGAGTTTTTCCTTGCCACAGTCTCCACCGGCTTGCTCATCAGGGACAAACTTACACTTATAAAGAACATCTCATACATTTTTAATCACCACATTATCTGTGTAAAGCTGCTTTGAGACAATGTTCATTGTTAAAAGCGCTATACAAATAAAAATAAATTGAATTGAATTGAATTGAAGTGACTGAAACCAAATTCATAAACTCCATAAATAAAAATCTATTCCTTTGATTACTGATACTCCTGTAATAGTACACAGGCAAGCTTGTGACAGCCATCAACTTTGCGGTAGACATTTATAGCCGGTATGTTTCAAGTTTATTGCAATTGTAGCTCATTCTGAATTATATGACAGAAAATGCATTGGTGCAGTTGTTTAAATTTGTGATTTGTTTAGGAAATTTCATCATTAATATACACATGTACAGGTGAATACTGTATTAAACATTAAAAATCTTTCAGTCCATTTCTATTTTAAACACACACCAAAATAGTTTACTTATCTAAATCAAACAACTCACTAGAGACCGTGAATTTTATTTCTTTTTTTCCTGGAGTGGCAATAATAATGCAATTCCAACAGGAAAAAGAAATCAAGCAGGGTGGAAATTAATAAAGCTTTTACTTTGATTTTATTACGGTAATTTTATGTGGAAAGCCTGTGCATTTCCCACTTATCAAGTCAAAAGTCATGGTTAAACGTTTAATTTAATTTGCTGTGGAAAATGTCTTTAGAAAACCTCACTGAACACTGCTAATATACCCCACATTATTAGTCCTCCCTTTGCAGACTGACTTCAAAGTTATCATCTGTGATTATATTTGCTTCGGTTTTGCTATTCCCAATCCAGCCTTCTGTGACACTTCAGCAAATGCACTGTTTTCCTAGATTTAGGTTATTTTGTGCATCCCACATGTTCTATTGAATTACTAACTACTTTATTCTATTGTGTCAGAAGCTATAGAAACCTTTTGTTGTTATTTTTGTCCTTTCAATCATCCATTCATTCATAGTGTGCAAACTGTAACTAAATCATTAAACTGTGTTTATACAAGCAGTTATGTCTATTTAATTTGCTCATGGGAACAAATTCTTTTGTCTAATTTAGCCACCTATTTTGTCCTCCTGTAGAATTGCTGTGTCTGCTTATGTACTTTAAGCTTAAATTGTACTTCTATAAGGCCCTGTCAAGCAGCATCGATTGGACTGTTCAGCTCACTTTCCTCTGCCAAATTCAGAAAAATACACAAAGGTTTATATGGTAAAGGTAATATGTTGTAATATGACAATATGTTGTCATAAATCATAAATGTGTCCCTATAAATTTATCCAAAGTTAGCAAACCGGAGTTGATCATAGCAAGAAAAAATTCCCTGAGAGGAAAAAACCTTGGGAGGAGCCAGACTCAAATGGGAACCGGTTCGCATCTCAGTGACAGTGGATATTTATTCATTATACTGTTGTTTCGTCATAGTTGTTTCATCAGTTGTTTTATCAGTTGTCCACTGACAGAAACTTGAGTGCATCCTTTTGTGGCAACTGTAGTCCTAAACCATTTTAGCTGAACTTTTATATTATTTACAGTGTAAAGTCATCTTCATGTTTGCAATTTTTTTTATCCATTGATATGGAGGCCATCATCAGCAGAATATTGGTTTAAATATGATATTTCTCCAGAATCCTGTCAGAAATCTATATATTGATTTTACATAAATAAATCAAAGTTGTTGCTTCATTATTACATCCAAATTAGAGGTTTGACTTGTAAATGAAATCATAATGTGGGATTATAAGAATTCAATAATAATCACAGAGAAAGAATTTACTTCACACCTCACAATCACACTGGAATTCTCAAACTATTGAGACATTGCACCATAATCAGAGCAGCATTCTGAAAATATTAAGACCTACCTGTAAAAAAAAAAGCCAGACAGAATTCTGAAAGTATTAAGACCACTTTATAATTGATTAAGATCTCATTTTAGAATTACATTAGATATTTATGAACATTAGGAATTAGGTTATTTTTCTGATGGCCAAGTGTTTAATTTGACCAGAAAAAAACACTTAACAAAATTACCAGCTTGTTTTAACCTGCTAAAGCTGGGGTTATTTGAGTTGATGACATGATGCCTTTTTTAATGGTTTATTAATTAATCTAGGAAAATTCATTTGCATTAGAGTTGACTGTTAAATAAAGGAAAAAGGTTGAATGGGCAGCAAAAGATAGAAATCAATCTTGTATAAGGACATCATATTTTTCATTTGATTTGATGGACTGTGCATTTTATTGCTTTAGTAATGGCTTCACATTAACAGCAACCATTAAAATTGCTCTCTGATTGGCACATCCTACCATGCTAATGTGTGTAAGGAAATAAGCTTGTTTATATCAGTGGGGTATACTGTAATAGGGTAGTGTGGTTGTGTGACAGTGTGTAGCCAACTCTTAAAAATGCTGAGAGCGCCAGAATTTGTCAGGAGAAGACTTTATAGGACATCACCAACCCATTAATTAGATATTTCCTAGACGATGAATAAGCTTAGGCTGTCCTCACTCCTTACAGGAGCCTTTTTAATAGGACCTGCCAGGACAGCACTCTGGCATAATTTTCAGATATTCTTCTCTTGCCATCCCCACATGCTAGTTCATGATGTGCTAAAAGTAGTTGATATTATCCCTCTAATGTGATGGCAAAATTATTTCACACTGAGTAGTGGCACTGCTAATCTTTTAGCAGATCAAAGAGCAAATTATAACAAACTGCCCATGTGACTAAGTTGAGGCAAGACAATAAACTCCAGCTGAGCCTGAAGCTTCTATCGAGATCGACAAACATGCTGGCTGATAAACAAAATGCAAATGAGAGAATGGTGCTCGGTCTCAATAGGACTCTTTGATGAACTCATGGGCCTTGATTTACTAAGATCTCGAGGAGAAACTGCTAATTTGAGTGTGAAATCTGATCAATTGTACATGCAGTAAGTTGCCCTGTTGTGGGTCATTTACAAAGCATAATTGCATAAATGATATCACATGCAAAGCCAGAAGTGGAAATAGAGGCTTTTAGATGTGCTAATTGTTCTCATTTGTAAGCTCAAAAAGAAAATACATTGAAATACAATATATTGAAATCTAATAAACACGTCTCAGATGAAGTTGAGACATCCTATGAAAAATATGATATGAATGCAAAATGTTGAATCAATAGGCTTTATTTTAATTTTTTTAATAAAAAAGTAATAATTTTAAAGGCTCGTAAAACATTGTTGCCATATCTGTGTGTGTGTATATATATATATATATAGTTGGTTGTTCTTTTTTTTAGATACTGTGACATGTGACATGTTTTATTCATTTACCATTGATTTAATTTTTGCTTCAAAATGCATAAAATCGGCTTACATGATTTCTGTTCATTTTGCCAAAACACATTTTTGCACATGCAATCATTTAATTAAAAAAAAGAGAGAGAGAAAGAGAGCCAAATAACTGGAAAAAAAAGAAACCATTTATATTAGGCACTTTATATCCAATGTCATATATTATAATTTAATATAATTGAATAAATATGTTTCTAAGTATAATATATAGCAATATGTAATATTATGTAATATAAGTAACATATATTCATTACTGAACCAAATAATTAATTTAGATGAAAATAATTAAATTAACTCAAATAATTAAAACCGATCCCATGAACCACATCATTAATATTGTGTTAGTTAATCGGCAGTGCATAAAACTGTGAACTCTGATGAATACTACATTAAAACATTAAAAAATTATTGGTCATGTTGGCTGTCATGACTATTTAAAGACCATCCAGCATCAACACCAGCAGCATAGACAACCCTATTTTATATAAACAGAGGTAGAAGTGTTTGACTTAATATCACAATAATAAGAAACAGCTCCTCTGATTAGCATCATTGTAAAATTTGCCACACACTGAGAACAGGCGCAGAATGTATAAGACATTCTCATAAATGTCCTTCTCGACCTCTGTCTCTGCTCATACTTGTAGAATCCCATAGTAAAATCCAAGATGCCTTTAGGATATTTTCAATGCTTTCCTGCAAGCGTTCCACTAATGCTGTCCCATAGCCCAATACAGTATACAGTGTGTATCCAGTGTATACATAATGTATAAGGGGAAAAAAAAGTACACCCTCCTTCAATACTTCATGGACTAGCAATACTTTTTTCAGAAAGTAAAACAACTTCAGAACCTAGTGGAAGGAGGGAGGGGGAGTTATGGGTACAAATTACAAAACTCAGTAACATTGATAAACTCCAGAAAAGTTGGTTTTCCGTCTCTTGCATTGCTTTGTTCACTCTTCTTTACATCATTAAAAGAGTACAATTATGTTTAATAGCATTTAAACTGGTGCTGGTGTACTTGGGATCGTTGTCCTGTTGCATGGATTAATATGAGCCTAATTTATGCGCATAGACAGATGTCCTCATGTTTCTTTAAAGAATATTCTGGTGTAAAGGAAAGTTCATTGTTGTTACATTCAACTGTACATTTACCAGGTCTTGTCAACTCATTCCTTAGCCACCATGTTTTACAGTTGCTGTGGTGTTAGTGGTGATACATTATATATATATATATTTTTGCCGAACATATTACTGCCAAACATCCCCACCTTGTGTTTATCAGTCTGCAAATAGTATTACAAAAATGTGTGATTTCTCCAGATGTAAATTTTGCTAACCTGAGGTTTCCTAAAAGCCTCTATTTTATATATATATATATAATGGTTATTACTCCTTAATCTTTAAAAAAAAAAAAAAAACATGCTTTTTCCAAACCACTTCTTCCATGAAAACCATGTGTTTGGTCTTTTTTCTGATTTGTTCTCATTGGGCTGTCATGAACAAAACATTTACTGTGCTTACCTGTAGGTAATATGGTTTAGCACTTGGGTTTTTCTTTGTACTCCATTCTTTGAACATTCTTTGTCTTTAATTACACTCACTTAGCTGGAACAGTCACTGCTGTGAAGACTGGCAACTGTCTTGAAGACTCTCCATTTGAAACCTATGCTTTTACTGTTGAATAGCTGATGTCTTTTAATTTTGGCATGATGCAGACACACAACTTAATGCTGCACAACAAAAATTGGTCATGTGGGTTGAGCTTTTATGTAGGTAGTCAGGATTGTTCATGATTAACTATTGTCATTAGTATCACCTGGCTGCCAATTCTAATTTTTATGTTACTCTAAATATGATTTTTGTGTTTTTGTTTCCACCTGGCATCTGTTGTGTTTTTTTTTTTGTTTTGTTTAGTTGTTGTCACCTGGGGTTATTTGTTTGCTCATCAAAGAAGTTGATGACAACACAATTGTTATTTATACCCTGAAAACTAAAAACATAGAATTGAATGGAAGTATAAGGTCTTTGTCCCATGACTGTTTTTGTTAAGTAGAGAGAATTGTAAGAAGAATCTCAAAAAGTGAGATAGCGAGTGTGTGAGAGAGAGCAAAAAAAGAGAGAGCGAGCCTTTAAGGCTAGACCTCTGTTGGGTATTGTGAAGCAGAGGGCCTTGAAAGTATAAATTGCATTGAATCAGGTCAGGATTAAAGAAAATTACATTACTTTTCCACCGTTATATTCTTCTATTCCTTACTTTTGACTTTTTGTCTACAAGGTACAATGTACCCATCTATACCACTTAGTTTTATCAAGTTTTTCTAGTTTAATTGTTTGTTTAATTAACAATTCAATTTATTAATTTATATACATGCTGTAGCAAATTAGTTCACAAAAAGGGAAATATTTATGAGTAATTATAACGGGTTATAATTAATTGTAAATATTTAGATTCAATCTTAGAATTAACGGTAATAGAATCAATGTTACAATTATTTCATATGTTTGTCCACCGAGCAGACAGTATAAACTTTTATCAATTCTAGGAAAGGTTATATCCCTGGCCAAGAAAAACAACTCCTTAATTTACACCGTACCAGCTGTAACTTTTAGCATGTAGCAGAATCAGTATTCAGTGACTTAGAATTGTGAGCAGCACTCAGAGACAATCACTTGTGAATATAAGGAGCTTAATGAATGAGACTACATGTAGCACAAGACTAAACTAAACACAAACATACAGATAAAGAAAGAGAAATTAGGAAAATAGAGAAAGAGAAGAACAAGAGAGAAAGGAATGGCAAGTTTAAACTCAACTGATCACAACCCAATGAGAATCATCAAGGAATCAAAATTCACCTTATAAAGGGGCTCAAACTCAAACATGTGGGAGGTGCCCTGGGCAGCCATTTTGATGAGCTTCGCTGTATGGCAGATCTGGCTCTCAGAACCACTAAAGAGACCGCTAGGGCCATTGGCTGGTCTATGGCTGCCCTGGTGTCCACAGAAAAGCACCTGTGGCTCACTCGGTCTGAAATGTCTGAAAGAGACAGGGCCATACTGCTGGACGTCCCGCTAACCCCTTCTGGCCTCTTTGGCGAATCCCTAAGCTACAGGCGGAACAGGCGGAGGCGTTCCATCGTTCCATCGATACCTCTCACACCGCCCTTTCACCCTGTACCTTCACAAAATGTGTGGATGCGGCCCTGGTTCCCCTGAGGTCTCAGGGCATCCGCATCCTTAACTACATAGACGAGCTCAATCAGAGCAGTTGACGGTCCTGCATCGAGATGTCCTTCTCGCCCACAAGAAGGCGTTGGGGTTTCGGTTAAACACCGGGAAGAGTGTGCTTTCTCCATTAAAGAAGACCATCAATCTCGGTGTCATATATGGGATTCCACTACTTTGCACACGCAGCTTTCCCTTGCCTTAAGCCTCGCTTATGGGCTTATAGCAGCTGCGTCCAGCGAGATTCCACTTGGCCTGCTGTACATGAGACAGACACCTTCAATGGTGGCTCAGGACCCGTGGGTACTCACTGAAGGTCAACCCCCTCCGCACCATCAAGGTCACGCGGCGAAGCCCACATGCCTTAGAAGTTTGGAGAGATCCCCGGTTCCTATCTCTAGGCCCCATGCCGGGAGTCCCCAGTCGTCGCTTAACGCTAACGATGGATGTGTCCCTCACATTGTGGGGAGCGATCATGAGTGGTCACTCTGCCCGAGGTCTGTGGGAATGGCTCAGTCTACGCTGGCACAAACAACTGCCTAGAGATCCCGGCCATGCTTCTAGCACTGAAGCATTTCCCTATCTACATCAACCATTGAGGAGGCCTGTGTTTCAAATCAAATCAAATCAAATTTTATTCCTCACATACACATACATACAGAGTACGACATGCAGTGAAATGCTTTATAAGACTGACCGGCATGAGGGAATAGGGTGGGGGACGAAATAAAACAAGGGAAAAAGAAGGCAGATAAATAAAACCAATAAACTATGTAAAATATAAAATATATAAAGATATATATATATAT
>JAAIIK010000067.1:867288-878390 GCA_014706435.1 Silurus glanis | reverse complement strand
ATATATATATATGAAACAAATAGGAGAATTGTATATACAGGGTATGCTTATGAAACAGGTATGCTTATGATGCAGAGTATGCAGGGTATGCTTATGATACAGGGTATGCTTATGACACAGGTATGCTTATGATACAGGGTATGCTTATGATACAGTAAACAGTAATCACATAAGGTGGTTGATGTGATTGTCTTTAAAGTGAACGTGTGCAGTATGGTGTGGTATAAAGTGCACTGTGCCGTGCAAGTCCACAGTTAAAGTGACTGTCCAGGGTTTAAAGTGTTGTAGTGCGAGAAAAAAATACAAATATATGCAGAAGTGTGATGATAGAGAGATTGACCAGCTTTTAGATCCAGTTTTTAGATCCTGGGTGTCTCCTGGTTTAAACTCCGAATGGCCTGCGGGAAGAAGCTCCCTTAAGCGAATAAGTCCCTTAAGCGTCTTAGATGGTACAGACGCTGCCGGGCCTTCTTCACCAGGGTGTTGGTGTGGAGACGCCCCCTGTGTAGGCTGGTGCACCAGATCCTCCTTTGGGCACAGGGGAAACTGCTCTCTTTGCGACCAGTTTACATCCTGGGCTGGTTAAACGAGACAGCAGACACCCTGTCAAGGAAGGGGTTGAGACCCGGGGAATGGTGGCTCCACCCCGATGTGGTGAAGCAGGTTTGGGAGAAATTCTGTAGAGTCCAGGTGGATCTGTTCGTGTCTCGAGAGACGTCACACTGTCCCCTCTGGTTCTCCCTTACGCCTCCAGCTTCACTGGGGCTGGACGCCATGGCTCAGGCGTGGCCGAGGTTGCGTTTGTACGCCTTTCCCCCCGTCGAGCTGCTTTCAGGAGTTCTGGGGAGAGTTCACCGGGACGGAGTCCGTCTCCTCCTGGTAGCTCCAAGGTGGCCGAGCAAACCATGGTTCATGGACCTGGTAGCTCTCCTCGATCACCCTCTTTGGGAGATTCCTCTAAGGAGGGATCTCCTGTCCCAGGGATCTCCTGTCCCATCTCCTGTCCCAGGTCGGGGGTACCATATTTCACTTCCGTCCAGAGTGGAGAATGGTAGAAACCATTCTCCACTCCAGAGCTCCCTCTACGAGGAGGTCATATGGGACTATGTGGCGTCTGTTCTGCTCATGGTGTGAGCACCACCCGCTGGATCCAGTCCACTGCCCGATTGGTTCAGTGCTGGATTCCCTCAGGGAAAGTTCACTAAGGGGTTGGCTCTGTCCACCCTAAAAGTGTACGCGTCCGCTTTTTCGGCTTATCATGCCCCCGTGGCTGGGCAATCTCTGGCAGAGACCCGGTGGTAAGGCGTTTTCTCCGCGGCACCTGGAGGCCCCTGGCATGACCTAGAATGCCTGGGTGGGACCTGACATGGTTTCGGGGGCTCTGTCTGAGCCCCCCTTTGAGCCTCTAGCCCGAGGCATCTTGGAGGCACCTTTCAATCAAGACCGCATTCTTGTTAGCCATCTGCTCTTTCAAAAGAGTAGGAGACCTGCAGGCCCTTTCTGTGGCCCCCTCCTTCCTTCATGGAATCAACACATCTCAAAAAAGTTGGGACAAGGCCATGTTTACCACTGTGTGGCATCCCCCCTTCTTTTTATACCAGTCTGCAAATGTCTGGGGACTGAGGAGACAAGGAATGTTGTCCATTCTTGTCTAATACAGGATTCTAGTTGCTCAACTGTCTTAGGTCTTCTTTGTCGCATCTTTCTTTTTATGATGTGCCAAATGTTTTGTATGGGTGAAAGATCTGGACTGCAGGCTGGCCATATCAGTTGTAGCGTCTGGCAACGCTACAACTGCTCTAATCTTCAGGAGAACCTGGAAGAACATCTGACTCCATCCTAACTGACTCTTCAAAGATCTCTTTGTCGCATCCGGACTCTTGTGCAACAAGCCAATGCAAGTAACCGGTTACCAACTAATTTAGATGCGTATTTAAGTTTGAGCCCCTTAATTTTATGGTGAATTTGAATCCTTGATGAGTCTTGTTTAGGCTGTATTTTAATTTTGATGATTAAGCTTGCCATTCCTTTACATTCTTTCTCTACATTCTTCTTTTCCATAGCTCTTCCTCCTTTTCCTATTTTTAACTTTTTGTTTATTTTTATTTTCATTTTTATTTTCTTTATTTCTTTTTGTTTGTTTGTGTAGTTAGTTTTATGTTGTGTCTGTCTCATTCATTAAACATCGTATTTTTCATAAGTGATTGTCTCTGAGTACCGCTCACATTTTAAGGTTCCTGCAACATTCGATCTGAACTACATGCTCTATTAATTGTACGGTATAAAGTAAAGGGGGGGTTGCGTCTTTCTCGGCCAGGAAGATACCTCTTTTATAGAATTAATAAAAGATTATACAATCTGTTCGCCGGGGGAACAGACCAAATATGTGTAACGTTAATTCCATTACCATCAATTCAACTTGATTTAAATATTTAGGAGTAACTATAACCCGTTATATTTACTCATAAATATTTCCTTTTCTTTGCGAGCTAAATTCGCTACATATAATGGTGGAGAATGCGGACAAACTGTTATTCAAACTATATACTCATTTTATCTTTGTCAATGGTTTTTCCCTCTTCTCTCCCATTCGCTATACAGTACCCGGATCCTTCTTCTACGCAGCCATAATGTTGTAATTGATGCAATAGGTGGTCTGACATGTGTTGGAAAGTGTTGGAAAATGCAAGGTCTTCCCTGAAAGAGACGACGTCTGGATGGGAGCATATGTTGTTCTAGAACTTGGATATACCTTTCAGCATTGATGGTGCCTTTCCAGATGTGTAAGCTGCCCATGCCACATGCACTCATGCAACCCCATACTATCAGAGATGCAGGCTTCTGAACTGAGCGCTGATAACAACTTGGGTTGTCCTTGCCCTCTTTAGTCCGGATGACATGGCGTCCCAGTTTTCCAAAAAGAACTTCAAATTTTGATTCGTCTGACCAGTTTTCCAAAAAGAACTTCAAATTTTGATTCGTCTGACCAGTTTTCCACTTTGCCACAGTCTATTTTAAATGAGCCTTGGCCCAGAGAAAATGCCTGCGCTTCTGGATCATGTTTAGATGTGGCTTCTTTTTTGACCTATAGAGTTTTAGCCGGCAACGGCGAATGGCACGGTGGATTGTGTTCACAGACAATGTTTTCTGGAAGTATTCCTGAGCCCATGTTGTGATTTCCATTACAGTACCATTCCTGTATGTGATGCAGTGCCGTCTATGGGCCCGAAGATCACGGGCATCCAGTATGGTTTCCGGCCTTGACCCTTACGGACAGGGATTGTTCCAGATTCTCTGAATCGTTGGATGATATTATGCACTGTAGATGATGATAACTTCAAACTTTATGCAATTTTTCTCTGAGAAACTCCTTTCTGATATTGCTCCACTAATTTTCGCCGCAGCATTGGGGGAATTGGTGATCTTCTGCCCATCTTGACTTATGAGAGACACTGCCACTCTGAGAGGCTCTTTTTATACCCAATCATGTTGACTTAATAAGTTGCAAATTGGTCCTCCAGCTGTTCCTTATATGTACATTTAAATTTTCCGGCCTCTTATTGCTACCTGTCCCAACATTTTTGGAATGTGTAGCTCTCATGAAATAAAAACAATTAGCCAATATTTGGCATGACATTTCAAAATGTCTCACTTTCAACATTTGATATTTTATCTATATTCTATTGTGAATAAAATATAAGTTTATGAGATTTGTAATTTATTCCATTCCTTTTTTATTCACAATTTGTTCAGTGTCCCAACTTTTTTGGATTCGGGTTTGTATATATATATATATATATATATATATATATATATATATATAGGCATTTAATATAATATAATGGACATTTTATGCAGGCTTTTTATTAACTCTTAAAATTATTCCAAAAGCAAGAAAAAGAAGAGATTAGTACATAAGGCAAAAGACTACTAAAATGTATCTACTTCTGCCTTTTGTAATGGAGGTAAGTAACTCACTGTCCCTTGTGTCTGAGCACAAAGGGAGCAAAAAAAAATAGTAAAAATAATAAAAAAATACTATGTGGGAAAGATGAAAAGGAGGAGAAACACCTACTGAATGGGATATTTTTTTAAACTTGTGCAACCCACACTTTAACACAACAAGGGTGCTACTGAAAACTGCTAAAGAAGTGTACATGATGTCCAGTGTGTCTAACCTTGTGGCCCAAACACAATTAAAAGCTCAAACACTGCACCATACACCTACTCTCACACTCACAACCACTCATGCAAGACACACTGAAACAGGTCAGAAAATTCATAATGGAGGAAAAAAGCAGTTACAATTTCACATACAGACCTTCTCACTGGGCAAGACAACCATTGCAACATTAGAAATATGGTTTTCAATTGTTCAAAGCAATTTCCCAATATATGCATTTTTAAATGTTTATTAGCAGTCATCTGCTGCAATACTAAGAATTTTCTGTAATTTTATCTTACTGCAAGCATCTTGTTTATTGTAGGTTTAAAGATTTAATTTTCAACATCAATTTTATAGTAACTTGTTGCTATAATGGCTCACAACAATGACTGCTTAGATTTTTTTAAACACAGACTTTTTTTAACATAAATACATTTAGCAAATAAATTAAGAGCCTTGAATTTCAGGGATGGATGAAATGAAGTAGGGAAGGTAGGTAGGTAGATCTACTGCATCCTTTATAGCTAAGGACGAAAACCAAACCAATTTAAGCTTTGTGGCTTCTAGGACTAACAAAGCCAATGTGCATCATTGCAACTTATCCAGTTAACCCTATAAGATATTTTAGGGACTACAGTACTTATTAGGTTCAAGTTCAGTTTAACATTATTGCCACTAACATGGTACAAGTGCAGAGACATTGAAATTAAATGCACTTATTATACACCTAGTAGTCAAATAGCAAATAAATAAAATTAAATACTATGTATAAACAGTATGATGCATATCAGCAGTGCAAATATCAATTAGGTTTATAATAATGTGGAAACATCATTTGCATTATCACACATTTCCTGTAGTGGTTGGCGCTGAAGTGTCACTATGTTTACAGTCTCAGTGTCTTGTTTTTGTGTTAGTTTGTTTGTTTGTTTTACTAAATGTTGCACATGTGCATTTTATGTAGTGTCTTATTTAGCTTTCTTTTGTGCTATTTTCATTGTGTACTGTACTGTATGTGGTGGGAATGAGAATAAAAGTATACTTGACCTAGATACTTGACTTGAAATAAATATGAATTATAGGGTTAAGTTTGATTATGTACTGTATATGCAATGTTTATTCTGTTTGATTCTGTTTGGATTTAACTCTGGTGAATTTATGAACCAATGATTTTCTCTTTTGTCGAGGTTTGTTTGTGCTGAAGTCAAACTGCATTGGCCGAAGAACAGTTCAATTGCTGTGAGAAAATGATTAAATCCTGAATCAATCCAAAATACATGAAGTGAAACAAACAAGCTGTGTGCTTTGGGTTGAGGATGACATTATCTTGCAGAAGTAAGCAGAAAAAACTGAACCACAAAGCGTAAACTGAGCCAAAAGGACAGAGCAAAGTGCTGTGGAAATGTAAGATGTTCTACAGATTTGAATACATATATAAAATGCACTTGTCATTTGAACTAACCATTTCTATAATTAGCCAATATATATTAGATATTTATTAGATAACAGATATTTACTTACATACTATACTCTATTCTATAATTTATTATATATATAATATGTTGTCTGTGCTCATGATTCTTTTTCTATACACAAATGGTATTTTTAATTAATGAATTAATGAATTTATTTATTTATTTGTTTGTTTGTTTGTTTGTTTGTTATTTTATGTATTATGTTATTTTATTGTCTTCTTTCATCAATCATTTTTGACCCATTAGTTTAAGGCCCGCTATTCTGTACATGCCCATCAGTCTTTTTTTTTTTATTTTTTTATAAAAGCGAAACCGCAATTCAAAAAACAAAGCAAACACATTAATTCTACTGTGATTCAGACTGAAGACTCTTCTATTCAGAATATGTATTTAATATTTCCCCAACCTATTTCATGACCACAGTTGTATGAAGTCCTGATATCAGCTTTCTTAAGGGAATACGTTGCTTCAGTTATAGTTAATAAATGACGAAAGTGTTTTCTCGTGTCAGTGACTCTAACACACATGCACATAAGAGCCTCTGACAGCCAGCCAGACTCACACAAATGTACAAATTTTAAAGCTTGATTTCCCTTGGTGACAAAAGTGGAAAAAGAAAATGTGCTTGTGGATGTGACATTGGACTGTGTAGAGATGGGTAACTGGGATTTTATCTTTTTGTTTGTTTGTTTCCTACTACTAGTAGTAACAACAACAACAATAATAAAAATAATCATTATTATTATTATTATTACTATATTAAAGACCATTTTAGTGCCAATGTCACGATTACACGATCGTGACATTACTATGCACATAAGCACATAAGCACATAACTATGATTGCTAGCTGGAGTCAGTTGCACAAGTAAAACAATTGTCTTTGTTGTTGGGTTGTTGGATTTTAGAATTAACAGAATACAATCTACAATTTGAAATTTCATCGCACATCTGCTCTTGTCAAGTCAAGTCAAGAAGCTTTTATTGTCATTTCAACCATATATAGCTGACAGATTACACAGTGAAATAAAACAACGTTCCTCCTGAACCCTGGTGCTACATACAACAACAATCACAGATAACACAGGGCTAAGGACTAGTGTGCATCATGTGCAACCTGGTGCAAACAGTGCAAGACAACACAAGACAGTGTAAGACAAATACACAAAAATGGGCTTTCCTCAGCCTTCTCAGGAAGTAGAGATGCTGCTGGGCTTTCATGGTGATAGAGCTGGTGTTGAGTGACCAGGTGAGGTTATCCGCCAAATGAACTCCAAGGAATTTGGTGCTCTTGACGATCTCCAAGGAGGATCCATCGATGATCAGTGGAGAATGGTCGCTCTGTGCTCTCCTGAAGTCAACAACCATCTCTTTCGTTTTGTCGACATTCAGAGACAGGTTTGTTTCTCTCCACACCAGTCTGTTAACTGTTGCACCTCCTCTCTGTATGCTGACTCCTCGTTCTTGCTGATGAGACCAACCACGGTCGTGTCATCGGCAAACTTGATGATGTGATTCGAACTGTGCATTGCTACACAGTCGTAAGTCAGCAGAGTGAACAGCAGTGGGCTGAGCACACAGCCCTGAGGTGCCCCAGTGCTCAATGTGGTGGTGCTGGAGATGTTGTTTCCGATCCGGACTGACTGAGGTCTCCCAGTCAGGAAGTCCAGGATCTAGTTACAGAGGGAGGTGTTCAGGCCCAGTAGGCTCAACTTCTCAATCAGGTGCTGGGGAATGATTGTGTTGAATGCTGAGCTGAAGTCTATGAACCGCATTCATGGAGCGGTTTGGACGATATGTGAACTGCATGGGGTCCAGTGAGGGTGGTAGCTGGGTCTTGATGCGCCTCATGACGAGCCTCTCGAAGCACTTCATCACGATGGGTGTGAGCGCGACGGGACAATAGTCATTAAGGCAGGAGACAGTAGACTTCTTCGGTTCAGAAACAATGGTCGTCGTCTTGAGGCACATAGGAACAATGGCGCTGCTCAGGTAGATGTTCAAGATGTCTGTGAAGACATCCTCTTGCTGTTGTGCACATTCCCTGAGCACTCTGCCAGGAATGTTGTCTGGTCCAGCAGACTTTCGTGGGTTAACTCTGCATAGAGTTTTCCTCACTTCAGCGGTGGTTAGACAGAGCACCTGGTCACCGGGAGGAGGGGTGGTCTTCCTCGCCGCCATGCTGCCACTGCCAGACAAAAAAAAATAATTTTGGTTGAGCTGTTCTCTCAAGACCAGACTGGACAGAAATTATCATAAAAAATTCTCACTTTTGCAGTGCACACTTCATATAAATAAGGTTAAAGAAACTATTGTCTTTTGTTGATATGGTTTATGGTTTGGTTACATTCCTAAAGATTTCTCACGCATGGCCACCTAATCAGAAATTTTGGCTGCCATAAGTGCAAATGTAGAAAGGGAGAGGTTACAGTGAACAGGCCCATGTTATGTGTCAGGTGTATGTTCAAGTATTTGCATTTGCTAATGTTTGTTTCTGTTAGTAGTCAACCAAAAAGACTACTAAGATAGTAAGATAGTAACTAGGTCGACATTAGCTTCTCAATCTCATGTAGCTGTACAAATAGCTCTTATTACCTGTTGAAATAAAAATATATATCTATTTTCATGGCTAACTGTTAACATACTGGTGAGTGAGGTATATTTATCTACAGCGACTGCAGTGCCAATTCTGTGTACTGGTCGGCTAATCTGATTACATCCATTAGAGATCATTTTTTCAAATAAAATTTGTGGTCCTGGATAGCGAGTGACCTTACATAGTCAGATAAAATCAGATTTTGATGGGTCATTGTTTAAAAACAAACTAACAAAACATAATAGCTAGCGTCAGTGGAGCGGTGAGGGACGTTTTTTCTGCCTTCACCTAAGCTTCGCCAAAAAAAAAGGGTTTACTAACTAAAAAGTAAAGGGGTTTACTTACCCAGGTCTTTAGAATATATTGTTAATATACATGTATATATATGTAAATATTCAGTTATGTCATATGCTTCAACTATAAATTATTAAATATTACTCAAAATGGAATACTCTGGATCTTCACACAAAGAATACCTCACCTGCTTTCTAAAATATACTCTCTGAACTGGTGTGAAACTGCTAAAGAGGTGTGCATGATCTTCAGTGTGACTAATCGCTCAACCTGAGTACAATTAACAGCTCAGATTTTCACTATTCACCTACTCTCACACTCATAACCTCTCACATGCGACACACTGACAAAGATCGAAGGAATCATTATGTAAAAATAGCAGCTGAAATCTTAATTAATCGTAAATCATTTAGATTTCAGAAAGTATTACATATTTAGTGAAATTATATCTAGTGATTACAATAATATTTCTATTAAAAGAAAATGTTTAAGATAAAAAAAAGAAAGTTTGAATTGCATCAATGCTATATCGGTTCATCTTTGACATGAAATGAGGAGCGAGGAAACGAGACGCTGATATGAGTACAGAATTTGTGCATATATACAAGTGCTAACAATCATGAATGTGAAACAGGTGCGCAAACAAACACATGAAATGTTTGAGTGAGGTGCAAAGGCAGGTGATAAATGTGGCTGGCATAATCCTGATAATGCTCAGGAGCCAATGAAGAAGTATAGCAGTCTTTTCTGTGAGGGAGGAACAGAATACATTTTTTCTGGTCAATCAAAGTGGCACTAGCCAATCGAGGGTGTCTGTAAACTTCTATAGTATCTGTAGAAGAGGGTTGACAGTACTTTCCTCTGTTTGTGTTAATTGATTCAAGTTTAATTCACAGAACCTTTTCCATGGATCTGGGTTTTCATCTAATTTTATTATTTAAATAAGGTCATAATTAGGGGGGAAGTGATGACAGTTTTTCAAGCATATTTACAAAGTGAATAGACACAGAAAATAACTATACTTATTTTTTGACAACAAAATTAAACCACTGCGTTTTATGATTTTCATGACTCTAAGCTACAGAGAGCTTGTTTCATGATATTTTATGCAGTGCTGATTCTCTTGGTAGAGTTTGTTTAAAAAGGAAAGATTAGGTCACTAGTTAACTCACCAAGCTTCTTATTGTTTGCTAAGGTTAATAAAAATGTAGCTGGTATTAGTTGTATTGAATTTATGACTTCACTGCTTCACTCGCATTGATTTGCTAGATAAAATATCACTGAAACAAGCTCTCTGTAGCTTAGACATGAAAATGACCAAAAAAGCCTCAACACAACCCTAAACTCTAAATAAGGTTAGTTTACAACAGAACAGGACATAACTAGGATGTTGGTAATTTTAGGAAAGTGGAGGTGTGTTATCAATTATACTTTAATTATCACAGAATAATACCTTTAAAAAAATAAAATAATACCGAGGGAGTGTGGCGGTAGAGAATCAGAGAGGAGATGTGTCAAAGCTAATGTGTGATGATTCTTCCGTGTCTTATTACCACCAATCATCTTATTTGTGTTTCTTTGTGTTTTAAGTGACTGCCATAGCAAGAGAAAGAAAGTGGCTGGCGGAGATTTCCACACACAAATACACACACACATGTATACATGCACACACCTGCACAAAAATGCACACAGCAGAGCGTGAACTTGAAATGTAAACTTGGAGGAGCGAAAGACGTAATTCTGTGGCACACACTCTTCTGCTGATTTGTCAGGTTATTTTTGTTAAGATTTTGAAAGTGTGCTGAAAAGTACACTCATGCACTTTTCAGCACTTTCAGCTTTACATCAGAATTTGGTAAAATGGGAATGGGTGAGGTAACTATTCCTATCATAGCTAACTACTAGAGAGCTTGAGCAGATTTTTTGGTTCCAACTGTTACAACATTGGTCATATATACAGTCACTGATTTACCATTAAACTATAGTTAAGTAATAGTTACTATACTATAGTTAGATATATATAGTACAAATACCAATAGGTCACACACACACACACACACACACACACACACACACACACACACGCACACTATAGAAAATACATTGTACACTTCACAGGCTACCCAAAACAATGGATAAATTGTAGCAACATTTTTTAATGTGTTTTGCCACCAGAACAAAACTCTGGCCCTCCACAGTTCCAGGCCCTCAACATTCCTATCATTAGCATGCAAAGCAAGATTGATTATTGCACGCAGTCTATCATGCACAATGTGACCTCAGTGAATAGTGTATGTGGGCGAATTGGCAAATGTTTAACAGGGAGATATTACTCCTAAAGCACGACAGATGCACTGCTGAGGATGATGGCTGGACATGAAATGAAAAGGACTGGCACTGGCCAGGCAGTGAGATTACCCAGATTCTTCCTGTGTGCATCAACCTTTAGCATTTGCTTCGGATCACTGGGAAAACTGTATCTGAAATGAGGGTATCTGTGTGTCCAAAAATATTGTCCACACGAAAACACACACACACACACACACACACACACACACACACACACACACACA
>JAAIIK010000067.1:842039-860028 GCA_014706435.1 Silurus glanis | reverse complement strand
TGTGTGTGTGTGTGTGTGTGTGTGTGTGTGTGTGTGTGTGTGTGTGTGTGTGTGTGTGTGTGTTGTGCTCTTGGAAATTGGTATGTAATATCATATGTCATATCATAATGGAATCCCCTACCATTTCCCGCTAAACTAAATGGTGTTCCTGCTTCTTTTCCATTCTAGACTGTGTTAACATTAAACTGTGTTAGTGAAGATGTGGATGATAACCCACAAAATACTGCCTGTTGTATAAGTTAGGCAACAAATAAGATTCGGATGTGAGTATCTTGCTTTTAGTTCCTTTAGCTAACCCTCTTAAACAGTGTATCCTTGTTTATCAGCTTCCACTCATCACTTGGTCTGGGAAACTGTTAAAGTTTCCTGTGGTAGGTGAATGGATAACCAGTTATGAGAAGACTACCAATATTTCATTACAATGTGCACAAAGACAGGATATTCAGTTGGATACATCACAACGTCCTTGCCCTCTGGCCTTTCTGGCCAGATACTCTGGCTATCAACAAAAGACATAATGTATATCTGAAACTTTTGTCCAGAAAGCCCAAATTAATCCTAAATTCATTGGTCCTTAAAAAAAATTTGAGACTACAATATAGGATCACTCTCACATCCCATGTAACTCTTGTAAAATCCCATTTTCTATCTGACTCTGGTGTTCCCTTGAGTTCTAGCACAAATTCCGACCTCAATTTCCTTTTCAGTTTTTCATTTATAAGTATATACACTCACAGTATTCAGTATGCCATTGCATCATCTTGCCAATCTAATAGACCTGGGCTTTTTAAATCTTTGATAGCTTTGTGTGTATATATGCATGGCAAATCATGTATTTATCCATGCTTCTCTTATACAGGTTATAATTTTGGACTTGATTTTGGTAATGCTAATAAAGCCTTCCTGCACTTGGATCCAAATTTATTTGAATGATAATGATGAGAAGGTTTGGCAATGGATACAATTTAGTGTTGCCAATCATGTTCACAAGTAAAAAGATTGGCCCTCCAGTTCATTTGTTTGGCGATGAACATTTTAGTCTATTCAGTAAAAGTACTTTGAGATTTTCATTACGCTCCTTCTTAAGCCTAAGCACCACCATCTGGTGACCGAATAAAACTTCACATTTCTAATAATAGTAGCTGTTACCATAGCAGTGCCAGCCATCAATGGACTATTAGCAATCAAACAAGAAAGCTGATTTACATTGAAAATCGGTTAAATCAAGATAAAAACATAATTCTAAGGTTTAATTACGCATTAATACCATTATCCATCAATCTGACGGCAAGTTGCAAATGGCTGAATAGAAATGAGGTTAGGCTTCTACTTTTAGGGGAAAAAAGTTCAAGGATTCTGTAGGAGAGGAAATGGTTATATATAGAATCGTGACAATAGAAAGATCCATTTGAGTCCTTATATAGGTTTCTGCAGTTCAGAACATTTTATTTCTTTGTGTTCATAAGCATAAGTGAGAGAGATATATATATACAAAACACAAATGATTAATAACCACTGACAAAAATGTTTAACATACTCTTTGTCATGCAATGAGGCAAGAGCAAACACAAGATACAGATAATATTTATTTAATGGTGACAAAGTACAAACAAAATACATGAAAACAGAAAAAGATTTGAACCTGAATCTGGACATAAAGGCAAACAAGGACAACAAAAGATTTATTTTTGCTACCCTTATTTTGATCTCATGTTTTGTCACAGCTGAGGCAAATGTGGCAAAATACCCAAAATCTATGAACAAAACATTATTGTAAAACTATAACAATAGATACCAAGCAAAATAACATGAAGACAGTAAAAGACTAGAGACAAACAAAACATATGAACATGAATACATCAACCTATGCTATTAAGGGCTTATATGTGGCATAGTTTAGCACCCAATTTTGGCATGATCTTGACACTGATGATCAATGACATGAAGTAATCATTTGCATGTCACTACTGAAGGATTAGCTAACAGTATATATTTGGACTTTGGAAGTTAAATGTAATTTTATAAATATTCAAATGTCAAATTCACAATTGTTCACAGCTCCTTTTGCCTTATAGTTTGTCTACAGATTTTATTGAGCATTTGTAATAATCCTAATTAGAGAATGAATTTTCATGTTGGCACTGAAGAGGTACAGTACTACACTTCCCCGTAAACCTCAGCAATCCATATATTAAGCATTCTTACTCATGTATATTTTGTTACTTTGATTAGCACCACTTTAAGTCTCTGTTTCTCAGCATTTCAGTGCTAAGCTTGTGTTCTCATCTTTATACTCTGTGTGTGTGTGTGTGTGTGTGTGTGTGTGTGTGTGTGTGTGTGTGTGTGTGTGTGCTTGTGCCACTTGATTGTAGTTTGAATGTTTTTGCTTGTATCCACTTCTCAGGTTTATTGATCTTGTTTTTCTCCATTTAAGTCATTCTGTTGTGCGTAATAAAAGTATAATAAAAAATCTGTACTTGCATCTGTCCTCACCTCTTAAACCTGACATAAATAAGTAAAGAATGAAAAGGAAAAAAAGAAAAATAATTTGTGTGCAGTATGAAATCTTCAAATGACAAAGTGAGTCATACACATGTCATGGGAAGCACATGAGAACCGACAATAAAAAAAAATACAAATAGTTCAATGTCAATTGCTGCTGTATGTCATAAAAGATTGGTTAGAATTAAACAGAGATTGAAAAAAAAAATTTTTTTTTGACATAACATTTTTTATTTACTATGCAATGCATGCAATTCACATGTAGAAAAGCGTACCTTATAATATATTTAGTCCACCAATACATTTGTCCCCTATAATTATTTCAGCATTACTTAAATATGAGTATTATAAAATATTATATAGTCAGTATGATTTGAGTAAAGATGGCTTATCAGCCTTATTGGCCAAATATGCTTGCACAAACATGGAATTTGTTTATAACAATACACATATTTCATTAGAATCAATATGTAGTTACAGTATATTAATCCTGCTTTAAGTGCTCACATTGCTAAATGGTAATCATGGAAATATTTAATCAATTCTCAAATGTAGTTTTTGAAACATTCCATTCTAAATTTTGTCCCCATTTGCTGTTTTATTCAATTCTACTGTAATGTTTCACTAGATTTTGGAGTGTGCTTGTGAAGATTTGTGCTCATTCGGCACAGGGGTGGTAGTAAAGTCAGGTACTGATGTATGGTGAGGAGACCTGGGGTGCAGTCAGCATTCCAATCCATCCCAAAGGTGTTCAGTAGGGTTGAGGTCAGAGCTAGGTAGCAGGCTGCTCAAGATCTTTTGCTCCAACCAATGTAAACCATATCTTCATGGAGCTTACCTTGACTGCACAGGGGCCTTGTCATGCTGCTAAAGGTTTGGGTCTTCTAGTTCAAGTGAAGGGAAATATTTATCGCTGTTACATCCAAAAACATTCTATGCAGCTGTGTTTCTCCAAGTTTGTGGTAAAAGTGTAGGAAAGAACCACATACTTCTGGAAAGGTCAGGTGTCACAATACATTTGCCTATATAGTGTATTACTAAATGGGCTTCAAATAAGATTAGATCAGATTAGATTAAACTTTATTGTCATTGTGCAAGATACTTATACAGAGCCAATGAAATGTAGTTAGAATCTAACCAGAAGTGCATAAGTGGCCTATTTACAATAAATAGCAGTATGTTAAATGAGAGTATTTTCCATATGTACAGGAATGAGAGTGATTAATGTACAGAAGGAGCAGGAGGTAATAAGATATCATGTGTGTATATGTATATATATATATATATATATATATATATATATATATATATATATATATATATATATAGTAATATACAGTATAACTGTGCAAAGTTTGTGCAAAGGATAAGATATGTCAAGAAGATTACATTATCAAAAACGTGATATACATATGTGCATAAATGAATGATATGATACAGTATATACAGAATTAATATGGGTGGAATATATAGTAGTGAATAATAAATAAGCTATAAATATTAGTTAGTTCATGGATTTACAATGATGATTTAGGAATCTATTTTCGAATTTGTTTTAGCATTTAGCTTTATTTATTTCTCTAAACTAGTTGCTAAGCTAGCCTTTTAAAGTAAGACAATTAACATTAACCAATAAGCTCATGTTAGCTTAGCCACAGCTAAGCTAGCATTAACTGGCATTTACAAATGAATCTACTGAACTGAAATGATTGCAAAGGAAAAATATATCCTACTTTAAATATTTTACAGTTACCAAATATCAAAGTCATGTCAAGTTAATGTACATCATCCTCCCCAAAAATACAACTGAAAAAAGAAAAATGATTTCCTGCAGACTTCCCTTACTGTTGACTATGATTAATGTGCATTTTAGTGGGATTTCAGTATGTTTTTAATGTGTTTACTGAATAAAATCCGTTAACTGGTGTGAATTGTACCCAAAATCATAGAATGCAACACATACAGTACACAGTCGGATGCCACAAGATGCTGAAAGTTGTTGAGTGAGAATATGAGACTTCTGTAACTGTTTAGATGATTGACACATGTCATGGCACATGCCTCCTCACCAGGACAAGCCTTCTTCCTAAAAGTTACAGCTCCCCATCCCACTCACTTTTGACAATAGAGTAGTATATGCAAGGAAGACACTGGCCTGGGTTCAAACAACCTGCCACTGAACTCTGGATCCAAACAACCTGTAACTTTGGATACAATCATTGTCAAGTTGATGCAATGAGTCAACTTTAAGTGACACCAATCTGTGTGTGAGCATCCATCCCCATGTTTAAAAACAGCAAGGCTCTGGCACTGTAGTACATTGGGAGTGCGCTAAAGTAGGTCAGCATTAATGAGAGTCTACTGAAGAGCGTAGGTTTAAATATTCAAATGAACAAAGTCATAAGATATTGTATAGATGTAACTTCAACCTTGAAAGATGTTTTATACAAACTATGAAAACTGTTCTCATAAGAAATTCAATCAAGGGCACGATAGATCACATTCTGTAAATAGTCATGAGAAAAGCTATTAAATTATGACTAAAACCTTAATCCAAAGCTTAAAATTCAAACTGTTCATGCATATTAATGCAACCTCTCTTTAAACGCATAAAATATGTGTATAACATTTGATTGAAATTATGTTTGATCTGTAAGAATTTTACACTACTCTGACCCTAATTTGCAACCATCTCTCATTTATTTAACAATTATATTTTTGTTTGTTTTGTATGTGGTCATGTGACTACATGTGATGATGTTTTCACTATGTTATCCCCAGGCACCATACATTTAAATATACAAAATATGACAGACATCCTTATCCAGAGCGACTTACAGAAGTTCTTTGAAATCTCTTTCAATCAATACATCCTGATACTGATTTACTAGGTCCCAGACAAAATACCACCAGTTTAAAAATAAATCACAGTTGAGGAGAAAATATTGTTTTGAAATAAAGCAACACAAGATTTTTTAAAGTGTTTATTCAAATACTTTGTAAAGAGATACATCTTTAGTCATCATATGAAGACTGCCAGTGACTCAGCTTTTCTGACATCTAGAGGCAGTTTTTTTTCCTAAGAGCTCAGTGCTAGAACAGAGAAGAGTCTTGATGCAGGGCTTCCTTGCACCCTGAGAGATGACTTCAAGTAAATGCATGTGAACTGCTCATGGAAGAAACCTCCACATACACAGCATTTTTAAAATGAGCAAAATGTAAAAAAAAAAAAAATCTATTGTACTGCATGTAAACAATCTGTACCCTATGTCAAAAATGTGTAAAACATGAACCATCTAAAAACCTCTTCTTTTTTTTATCTGTGAGGTTTGTGTGATCTTTCTGTAAAGATTATTGAGTAATAAAAGCAATTTAAGGGATGTACCTTCAATTAAAATAGAATACTAAATGTACCAAGGTTCTATGTAACCTTGGTTCAGTAGTATTACTTTTTATTTTAGGATGCACCTGTGGGCAAAAAGTAAAAACAAGATAAACTCAAAATGGCAACAACAACAAACAAATCATTAGTCAGAACATTTCCAAGAGTTAAACAAATGTCTAATTATGAATATTGAACTGTTCAGGGAAGCATGAAAATTCACATATATTGTGTTGTATGCAAAAGGATGGGCTTTTACTTTTACTCGTCAATGATGAATAACTAAACAACAGTGACTCTTTATTTTGTAAAAATGCTGTCCACAATAAACATCATAATATATTTATTGACAATGTAATTTTATACATTTAAAGGAATCAAAACTGTCACATACAATGTTAGTTTATCTATTTGTTTTATTCTTGGTAATTTCTTGACCAAGGCATTGTTAAGACTATTCAAATTTTAGTAATTTTATGCATAGGCCAACTGTCCATGCACATTTCTTTTCTTTTTTAAAACAACATTTACTTTTACGGCATTCATCAGACACTCTTATCCAGAGCAACTTGATCTCTTTCATACAACTCAGGAATTGAGGGTTAAGGGCCTTGCTCAAGGGCCCAGCAGTGGCAGCTTAGTGGTGGCGGGATTTGAACTCACAACCCTACTGGTCAAAAATCCAACATCTTAACCACTAAGCAAAAATTCTCTTTTCAATATTCCTTTTCTTCACAAATACACAACCATACAGTGGACAGTATTTACAATTACAATTAACTTTTCCCTTCCAGGCCAAGTGCGAGCGGACTAGAGTGAATGTGTCGCAGTCCTCATGTGCCAGAATGTCTGAGTTGATTAGAATATCCCATGGTGACCACTGTGCACACCAGTGCCTCTTCTCAAGGGATGAGGAACAAGTGATGAAGGGAGGAGTAGAGGGAGGGAACAAAGGATGATGTGTGTAGAGGGGTGGCTGCTCTGTCTCTTTAATCTGGTTGATGAAGATCCTTCACTCTGGGGACCTGACATGGGTTACACTCATACTAATCACTCACGCCACAGATGCTTGTGCAGCACAGCACAGCGCAGCACTATTCAGCAAAGTCCTCCTCCTCTCCCACCCAGGCTCTAAGACTGGCTTGTGGACACAAGCACTCCCTCTCTTTTGCTCTACCACTCTGTTTTTCACAGCGTTTCAAAAGTGCAGGGACATCCAATCTCTCCAATCTCTCTCTCTCTCTCTCTCTCTCTCTCTCTCTCTCTCTCTCTCTTTCTCTCTCTTGCTCTCTTCCTCTCCCTCCCACCTTTTTTGCCTTTTCCTTCTTCATCTGCCTTTTCCTTTTTTTCTCCCCCCAGCAGAGGCATGCGCCTCACTTCCCGATTATGTGCAGCGAGCGATGAGCGTACAAGTCAGGCAGAGAGCAGGGTAAACACAGAGTAGATGAGAGCTAAAAGGACTCAAAGAGGCGGGAGAAGAGGAAGGTGAAGAGCAAACCCGAGGGGTTTGATGAGGACAGATGAAAAGGGAGAGTTTGGGAAGCGCTTGGATTTTACCCATGTGAAGTGTCTCCATCTAATAGTTTTTTTTTTCTTGCAGGCAAAGGACAGAATTGAGGTACGTCGATCTTTCTTTTTTTTTTTCTCTGTAGCTCTTTGCTTTCTCTCACTCTCCTCTCTCACTCTCTCACACACACTCTGACTCTCTTCCTCTCACTCTCTCTCTCTCAGTGCATGTGTGTATGTTCTTGTGAGAGTGTGTTTGCTGATGTTAGCTTTTTCAGTAGAGCAGTAATGAATGCACCGAACAGATATTGAGGGCAGAAAAGTGCTAAGAGGGAAAAAAAGAAAGCTTCTAAGTCTTGGAAAACCTTCTTTTATCACCTGATTTTCCAGATTAAGTTTAACCCACTAGCAGGGAGATGCACTTACTTTTTTCACCTTTTCTATCTGATAAGTCCAGAGCACTTTACACAATTTAGTAATCAGTCCTTGTGCTCTTGGAAGTAACACATTTATTTTCCCTATTTTGGGAAAGGAAAGTGAGTATGCAGGTGTGTGCGTGTATGCCTGTGGTGGAGTGGGCACAGAGTTACACGAGGTAATTCTACTGATGTATGGTTGTTTTGCTGGCTTGACATTAAAGGAAGAGATAAAAGTGCACTCTATACAGCACAGACGAAATGACTGAAGTCTCAGAGTTCTGATTACTACTCAACACCTTGTACAGTTTTAGTAACTGTGTGTAGATGTGGGTGTGCACTCGGTGTGCGAGAGATTTCGTTCGCTTTTCAAAGCACACATTGGACATTTACATATAAAAGCATGTGTGCTTTGTGGGTCTGTACTGCAAAAAAAGGTTGAAACACTGGTGCTGGGAGAATTTGTGCACCACCAGGGAGCCTTTTTAAGTGATTCCAGAAAAGAGGAAAAATTTATGACAGTCCTGGGGACCACAAGTGGATGATTCATGTGAGAGTGTGTACAGATGATAATAGATTCTCAGTGGAGATGAGTCAATCATGTCAAACATAACAATGAACATTACTGCCCATAGTGCTGTATTCAGCAAGAGAATGTTCTGTATTGGCACATGCATACACTATTTATTTATTTATTATTATTATTTTTATGATGATTATTAATCATTATTATAAACTATTAATAATTTAATGTAACAATTATTAATAATTATAACTTTTTTTTTGGGGGGGGGGGGGGGTATTTGCTTTTTTGCTTAACTATAAAACAAGGTGTTTTTTTTATATATCAGAAAGGATTACAAACTTAAATCTAGTAAATCTGGAGGCCTTGTAGATTTAGGTTTAAATTTTTGATGATCAAACCATAGATGATGATGGTGATGAAAAACTTTTTGAAACGTCACAAGGAAGCCCCTTTCAAGAGAACCCAAATTCATATAGCAAGTGTGATTATTATTGATAAATCATTACTTTCTATACCTGTATACTATAAAGTCAAACATTGCTGAGGGTGTGACAGATGAGCAAACAGCATGCTTTATATGATTACAGCCGAAGATAAGTTTCAAGTGAAACAAGGCTGAGTCATGGGTATAAGCTGTTTTTTTTTTTTTTTTTTTTTACTAACTGTGTATCCTCATGGTATCTTCATTGTATCATCATACCACAGGTGTAAAAAGCTTCAAGCAGAGCCCTTACTTACTTCCTAACCATTGAAGCACCATTTTTCTAACAGTGAACCCTGAAATATCTATTTATAAAGTATGAGAACTAACCATTGCTTGCTGTTATTCTAATATCATGCATTTAATACTTAATCATCAATATAAATGATCATTCATGGAGTGAGAATTCGAGTCCAAATCTCATAACAGCCATCCATGTAACAGCCAGGAGTCCAACAGTGCAAAACTGACAGATGGTGTTTTTTTTTTCTCTCCTGTCAATCACAGTGACACTAGTCAATTGTGGGAATCTGTGAACTCAAAAATGCAGAAGAACGCAGTCAGACCATTCCTCTAAATGGTGTCCAGATGCCCTGTTATGTAGCACAAACAGCAGGTCAGTAAGATACTGTGGCTAGCTTGAGGTATCATGGAGAACGATTGTCAGATTTCATTGTCCTTGGGTAGTTGCTTTTGTGTAATAGGGGAGAATTAACTAGGGGGTGAGAATTGGCCAGTGAATTGGCTGAATTGAGAGGAAATTAGGTTGTTTATATGTATATATACAAATTAGTATAGCATTACAAGGTTATGCACTTTTTGTCATTAAAGAGGGATTAAACCACCTACAGAGAGGTAGTATTTCAAATTAGTTCCACAAATACAGTGAGCTCATATATAATATGCTTTGTTCGGTTTCCTTGTGTACTGATGGGGCAAATGCTATTGCTCCTGAGCTTGATAAACCATTGAAAAAGTGATATAGGGACACTGACTGAGAATTCATAACATGATG
The DNA here is from genome assembly GCA_014706435.1 of Silurus glanis. Lineage (NCBI taxonomy): Eukaryota > Metazoa > Chordata > Actinopteri > Siluriformes > Siluridae > Silurus > Silurus glanis. The sequence goes on along the minus strand of JAAIIK010000067.1, from coordinate 850,200 downwards.
CATTTTAAAGCTTCCAGAAGGTGTAACAAACAAGTTCCTATGATTCCAAGGTAGGGATAATATCGCATTACTGCTGGGCAGGTGGATCTTGACAGCATGTTTTGAATTTGAAACACACACCTACAGATTGATACCGAATACATTTTAACAGGTAGACACACTCAACCACTGTTTAAGGTTATGCTAGCATATGGCAAATTCACACAGGATGCACATACTATACATTCAACACTCTTTGAATGTATGACAATAAAGTTGTCGCAGCTGTCCTATATTTCACACAAAAGGAAAATGAGTAATGTGGCCAGATTTGATGCAATGTAAATTGATTTCCTAAATCGTAAGAAACGAACAAAAAAAATATATGAATGGTACACATGCCACGATTTTCATACATAAATTATATGGTCAGATCATGACCAGTCTTGAGTTTCAAGTGAAACAAGGCTGAGTCATGGGTATAAGCTGTTTTTTTTTTTTTTTTTTTTTTTTTTTTTTTTTTTTTTATTAACTGTGTATCCTCATGGTATCTCCATTGTATCATCATACCACAGGTGTAAAAAGCTTCAAGCACAACCCTTACTTACTTCCTAACCATTGAAGCACCATTTTTCTAACAGTGAACCCTGAAATATCTATTTATAAAGTATGAGAACTAACCATTATATAACCACTAACCACTAACCATTGCTAACCAACCAGTCTCCAATTGAGACCACCTTAGTGCTGATGTGAATGGAAAGTTTATTAGTTGTAAATATTTTAGTCTTGCAGTCCAGATGTAAGTATTATGCGTTTAAGCTATTACTGGTTCAGAGAAAATTAAATGTGAGGCAGTATTAAGTGTCGTAAAATTTAATTATGTAATGCTGGCAACCTAGAATTTGCTCCCCCACAATATATATATTTTGTTGTTGTAGCAGATAATTTTACATCTCAGTATGCATTTGTTGTGAAAGTCTGAATGTCTGTGGCTTATTTGCGAAGTTTTATTATATCAGCCATTCAAAAATAAAGAAGCATGAATGACTAATTTGGAAAATTAAATGATGTAATATATTTTTACAGGCTCATCCCTTCAAACTTTTGAATCTATTCCATCGTCTTATTTTTAGTTTAGTTCTGCAAAGTAAGATATGTGTCTGAATTTAACCCTTCGGTGGTTTGTTTTTATATTACAAAAACAGTCGAGTCCCGAGTCGTTTGTCTCAGTAGGATCACAACCTGATGTTCTTCTTTGTCTCCCTGGAGAAACTAAAGCAAGACTAGTACTAAAAAATAAGAGCATATATTCTCTGGAGTGACTGTAAAAGCACACACCTTAATGAGCAGGTCTCCTTTGACCACTGGCGTATACAAATGGATCAGATAAAGAAAAGACACAGAAGAAAAAGAGAGACAAAAAGATTCTCTGATTTTCCTGCTGGGTGCTCTGATGACTAATCAGCTGAAAGCACATGGGAGTGAGGCGATCACGAGTATGAGAAGTAGCATTCCCTCCATCCTTTTCTTTTTACTACCATCTCCTTTTATTTCTCTCTCTTTCTTTTTCTCTCTTCCAGTATGTCAGTTAGTGGTGGCATCCCTTATCTTTCTATTGCTCATCAGAATTCATTTAAGCATCTAAGGCTAAGAGTGCATTATTGAGGAGAGTCTGTGCTGAACAAAAAAAAAACAGCATCAAACTGATAATCAGATGTGGGTCACATATGAAAAAAAAAGTGTTTTTTTTTTTATGTCTAAATGTTGCCCATTGTATAGAAAATTATTAATTTACATAAGTATTAAATGATACAATTTCACTTTTACATCTCTGCTTTCTCGTAATCGGTGTACCAGAGTACACAATACATAGTAATAGAGAAGAGAAAAGTGAAAAACTGACATTAATAATAATGCCACACAACAAATGTATAAAAAAATGTGTATGGAACAATGAATTAACTATATAAACGCCTCCATTTTCTGTCACGAAGGCTTTTTATATAGTTGAAATGGCAGATTTTTTGATGGTGGATTTTTTAATGGGTAAATCTGGTTATATACTGAGCTCAGGTTACTGTCTGTGCTGATTCTCAGTGTCCACACTGTTCAGACCATAGTAAATTGGTGGAATATCTGCTCTGTAGGTATAGAAGTGTGTGTGTCTGTGTAAGTGCTGGGTTAAGATAGACTGGTAAACATATTCTCACCTCTATCTGTCTATCCATCCATCCATCCATCCATCCATCCATCCATCCATCTACACTATATTGCCAAACGTTTGCGCACACCTGGTCCTAAGTATGGATTGTGCTTTTTGAGCATCGCATTCAACATTTTGTCTCAATTTGCTCTTATAATTCCTTCCATTCTTCTGGGAAGATGTTCTACTAGAATTTGCAGTGTGCCCGTGGAGGTTTGGGTCTCCTAGTTCAACTGAAGGAGATCGATCCATCCATCCATCCATCCATCCATCCATCTATCTATCTATCTATCTGATACATAATTATATGTGCACAGGAACAACTCATACAGTATGAACCTTTTATGTAGAGTGACTAGTTGGTTCAACAGTTAGTCGACTTCATTCATGTAATAAAGCAAACTCTTATGTAATGACAAAAAAAACACTATAATCTTAATTCATACTTGCAGGTTCTTTAATTACATTTTTGCATTTTTTATTACAAATTCTTTACTTTCCCATTTCAGAAAAAAAAAAATCCACAGATCTTTTCAATGCTTCAGTGCATTTTTTTAATACATTTTTTTTTTGTTTTGCCCTTTCTAAAGGTTAAAAGTATGGCATGCTTTCTTTTTTATTTTATTAATTCATTTATTTATTATAGATTTAGTCAGTGATGTCTTCTTACATTCTCCAGGAAATTGAGCCCGTCAAACACCCTTGAGAATGAAAATCACTAAACTATGCTATAGACTCTACACCATATCACCAGTCCTTCAAATAAATTTAGGCCCAGGGGTTTTGACTACAATCTGTTGTGAACAGCATATCAAAAAATAACAATCTCTAATGAACAACATATCAAAGAATAACATGATTCTTAAACAAGCTGCATTTCCTAAATAAATGCTCTCGAAAGCTTCTCTATCTCTCTCTTGACAGTACTAAGCTTTCTGCTCTTCATTTCAAATCACCACTTTCTGCTTTCCTATTAAGGACAAATGTTCAGCTGCTTATCTGCAGTGCACAAGAAAGGTCTTTTAGAGTGTGGACAGCAGCTCAATATGTACTCGGTCAAGGGAGACGTCTCCAAAAGGTGATGTCTCAATGATGGAACTTCATTATGATCTTGAATGAAAGGATGAATGAGGAATGGGCTGCTTTTAGAGAATTCCACTGTAATCTATCTCACAGAACTTTTGGATTAGAACAGATTTAGGTTAATAATTGATTAACCTAAAATAATGATTTTCTTGTGTAACTGACTATCACCTGTTACTATAGCAGACAATGTAGAGGAAATAGCTATACCATGTTGATGATGAGACTATTGGTATGGGTTAAGATTGGGGGTGTAACGGTACACAAAATGCACGGTTTGGTTTGTACCTCGGTTTTTAAGTCACGGTTCGGTTAAATTCCGGTACGGTTGCGGGGAAGAAATGCAAAACATAAAATTGCTTGTTTTTTAATTAACACAGTTTATTACTATTAAAAATTCAACAAATATCAACAGTTGATTTTTTTTTAAGAATTTTAAATAAAATAACTGCTTTATTTTATAATATATAAAATAATGTTTTACAATATATTATAAAAATAAAATGCAATACACTTTTTTAATATATTCATTTCATTGAGTAATCAATTCAATTGGCATGAATTACACTGATTAAATAAAAGGATAAATTTAATTACTTTACATTAGTTAGACACAGTTTGGGTAATACAGGTGTGTATATAAGTGTGTTTTACATTTTAAATAAAAAAAAAACCTAAATATTTTTTTAAATATATGATCTACTTAACTGTTCTACTTATTTTAGCATACTTTAACAAATGTCTTTATTTCTTCCATCCTTTATGCATTCACTCCCTCGAAATGTGGAATTGTCAGATTTCTTTTACCTTTTTGAGAAATTCTTGAAGCTGGATATAACAAGCTAAAGAATCGATAGCGCTGGCATTAGCCACTAACCAGGAAGTGGCTTGCGGCTAACGGTAGCGCAATGATTTCAAGATTCAAGTTTTTTCAATTATTCAACTTTTTTTTTCACTGAAAGATGTATCCTGTATATAACTGCGTATGTTTGTGACAAATAAAATCTTGAATCTTGAATCCATAGCACTATTGATTCTTTAGCGTTTGCATGCCTGCACAAAACAATTCTTATTTCCGGTATGGAGTGAGTAGCAAAAGCACACTGTGCTAACTCTTGTATCTTTTTTATACCTCTGGCTTTGTTGTGTATGTTTTTAAGGTTAAATAATAATAATAATAATTTGTTTAAAGTGCTTGGCAGAGACTAAACAAACTTGCAGTCTGCCACTTAATACATTACTAAGGAAACTCAGATTGTAAACTATGTTCCGCACGTAAAAAGAATTGCATTCGATACACCAAACTGAAAGCCCTGTACCAAAATATTTCGAATACGTGTACCGTTACACCCCTAGTGAAGATATAAACCGCATTTGTGCAAGCCCTGAATTTTCACCTTTTGCCTACATATCATTTGTAAGTTAACATTGTCCTGTACACTCCCTGTCTCAGTGGTCTTTTTTCTCATTTTATTCACTTGCCTTACTCACTTTCAATCAACACATTTTTTCTTTTACTTCTTTACGCCCACCTCTCTACCTGCCCATTTTAATGTCAGGATAGAGTGTCACGCTTTCTGGTTTACAAAGTGATGATGGCAGTTAGAATCTAACTGCTTTTAACTGTTTCTTATTGTGAGGGTCTTAGTGTGAGATGTACGTGTTTGCAATGTACTATGGACCTGTATTTGTATTTGGTGAGAGGGTTATTTATTTATTTTACATTTTTTGTTAGTAGTGGCCAAATGTTCCCACGTGTATTTCATTTTTGTTTGACCATGCGGGGAAATCTAGCAGGTCCCCACAAAACCTCAAATAAATACATTCTTTGAATAAACAAGGAACTTATTAAATGCATAAGCCAATATGTTTTTGTTTTGTTCACTAAATATATGGTAAGGATTAACAATTTAGGTGCAATATAGCATTTGTTAGCTGCATTAATACTTACATGATTGGAAGGTCCACACAAGGATGGTAAAACAAGCATTTGTGTATTTGTGCGTTATGTGATACCTTTCAGTATCCAGTATCATTATTATCCTATATCCAAGTTGGTAACTGTTTGCTTATCCGGATATGGGAGTTGTTTGCCACATCGATCCTGTAGAATCACCTGAAACCAATCGATAGTTAAGATTATTTGCTGTGCTTCAACTCACTTTACCTTGATCTATTTAAAGTTTAAACAACCCAATAAAGTGAATCCTCTGAGCACTGATAAGCTCCAAAAGTCCAGAGAATGTGTCCCTGTGTATGCAGTGGCGGGCCGTGCATTTGGTACCTGGGCCTTCAGTGGGGACTTAATCCACCCCTTAATACCACCACTATCACGTTGCAATTATGGAAACCATCAATACTGTACAAAAACGCAATTTAGCAATGTGTGGCATTTCAGAGAGAGAGGCATTTCACATATGGAGGGTGAATACCATTTTACTAAAGCAAGAAACCCAGTTAAGACAATTCCAAACCTCTACACTACAACTGCAACTGTGCCACCTACATCATCTGGAGCAGTTCACAAACAATATTTGTCTAATAACATGTCAAACACATTAAATTGTAAATAAAATACAACCTACTCACCAGAGATGCATACACAAAATTTGCACCGCTCCTCAGATGATGTAAGCCAGTGGTACAGCTCGTATTCACTGGTCTGGAAGTGGCAAACAAACCCTTTCTCGGGCTGAGAGAAGCTAGCTAGCTTCGGGGTAGGCCGGCCTCTCCTCATAATGTCTAGCTTTTTTTGAAAATGTCTTTTTAAATATGTCCATGACCAAATCAATTTCTCTTCCTCTGTAAGCATAAAAAAAGTCTATCTCAGTTGTATTAATGTGTCCAGAGTTACAAACGTGTTTTGCCAGTCGATCTTGGCTGTAACAGTTTCCCTCTGATCAACCAATCAGAGGAGAGAAAAATGCTGACGCTGCTCTGGGCCAGCTGGGCCCTGTGTAGCGAATATGAAATCTGATTGGTTAAAGAAACAGAGCTATTTATTAAGGAGAATATGGTAAAAAAAAAATACATAAAAGGCCAGTAGAACAGACTTTGGAGGCCCTGGGCAGATTAGATTGACATGGAAGCACATAGAGGCTGAAATCTGATTGGACAAAAAAATCTAACATCCACATACAATTACTGGAAGCAGTGCAGCCAAGAGAAATGCTACGAACGGAAGAGAGAATAAACTGTTGGGAAAAAAATTTATACAATTTCATGGAACAAATATTAGAATTTAGGTTGTAAATGTAGGTCAGTGCTTCTGATAGTGTTTAGGCCAGCAGAGAAGCCTTTGCTAGCCCTGACTACTCGCCACTGTGTGTATGTGAAAATGAGCAGGAGTAAAAGAATTAGATCAAGGAAAATCGAATTACACTGTTCTGTTATGATTTCTGTCAATGATTATTATTGTTACGTCCTTTTTGATAAAGGAGATCTTGACAGAATTGATGACCTTCTTCTTTGGCTTTTCGAAAAGGCGATCATGACAGAATTTATCACTTTCCCACCGTTTTACTCCTAAGTCATCTCTTTGCATCCTCCCTTTATTTACTCATTCCTCACACCACTCGTACACCTCTGCAATGCACACACACCCTCTCAATTAACCTGTATTGCTCTATTTCTTTTTACCTCTCACACACCGAGGCACGTGCACACACACACACACACACACACACACAGCGACAATCAGCAGAAGGGAGCCTAAACATCTCAAATTAAGGTCTGGCTGTGATGGATGTTCCCTTATCTTGGAGAGATATTGCACCTGTTTCCCCCCTGAATGATAGCCACTTCTCCTCATCATTTATATTGATTTGTCTCCATTTTCACTCACTGCTCACTGCTTGTACACACACGCACACACATACAGACAAAGCAAAACCTGAACTTTGGCGAGTTCCTTATGTGAGTGCTTCTGTAGTCCAGCAGTTTATATATGTTCATTTTTGTCCTTGGCAAATTTTGCTCTCTGGAATGCTTTCCTGGGTTCAGTAGTGAGGTAAGTGTGTCTTAGCCTCATTTTAAATATTGCATTTAATAAGGCAAACTAAGTACCACATATATGTTGCATTTTGATTAAAGTAATGTGCATTGCTTTTATTAGCCCCTTTATCTGAGGAGAGGTCATGTATTAAACCAAGCCGATGATATACTGTGCTTGAAATTGCATCAATAGAGATTTTTTTTCTTAAGCTAGTTTCTGGTTTAAGTTGGATATCATCCTTGTTTAAAATATACCGTAGGTACATATACTTTCATATGAGATGTATCATAGCAACATGGCCTTCCACTTGCAATATCATAACAATTCATATGACAGAAATGTTTTAAAGCTTAATTTCAAGCAAGTCTCTGCTTTCTCTACTAGTCTCGGCTTTCTTTTGTGATTTGTTGTTGATGATCCTTGCACCTTTTTTCCCCAGTGTTTAACATTTCTTTACCCGCCATGCATCTCACATAGTCAGCTTAGTGGATTTTCAGTGATTTTTAGTTTACCAAGTACTGTTTCACTGCTATCAAATTAATAACTGAATGGCAGAGTGGGAATGTGTGTGTGTGTGTGTGTGTGTGTGTGTGTGTGTGTGTGTGTGGGTGTGTGTGTGTTGTCTGTGAGAAGCAAAAGTTTTTTTCTTAAACTGTTCCATGTTTTTAGCTATTGATGTTAAGGATAGGGACACATATGAATGGGGATATCATACAAAGAAAGAATTACAAGGTGTTCATGTGGGAGGCTTAATACAAATGTAGGACAAAAAGAGTCACCTTCAGATTCCATATGAGGCCAATAAATAAATAAATAAGTGGATGGATGGATGGATGGATGGATGGATGGATGGATAGATAGATAGATAGATAGATAGATAGATAGATAGATAGATAGAT
>JAAIIK010000067.1:827553-842029 GCA_014706435.1 Silurus glanis | reverse complement strand
GATAGATAGATAGATAGATAGATAGATAGATAGATAGATAGATAGATAGATAGATAGATAGATAGATAGATAGATAGATAGATAGATAGATCATATTTTTATGTGACAGATAGATAGGCAGAAACCTAGTGAGACAGTAGTGGAATTTAAATACAGATATACATGTATGCTATAAAAGCTATGTTCATCCAATCCAGTGGCCATGGTCACAATTTCATATACAGCCATCCATAAGCAATGCATGTACAAAACAAATACAGACTATTGCATATATTAGTATTTCTATGGAGTATTTGCAGTTATTTAGAAATTTCCAGTAGATTTGAATAAAGATAAATGGATTTGGGTTATTAGTGCAAGATTTAATAATATGGATTTTATTCTGTGTATGTGTCCATCACTCACCTCTACAACCTCCACCCACTGGATAAATCCCCTCAGACAAGCTCTTGTGACTGCTGAATGTCCTTTCAACCAGACAGCTATCATTGCAGCGAGCCTGCCACACCACGCCAGCGGCATTCATCAGAAGCCGAGGAGCAGAGCTAAAGGACTCCCCTGAGGAATACATGAGGAGAGTCACAGAAGTGATGGCCTCCTCCAGGGCTTTCTAACCTTAAACATAACCCAGATAGCCCCCACTGGCACAGAAGAACAGATTTCCTGTCAGCCAGGTGAATGACTATTAGTTTACAGACACTATGGGAAATAGGAGAGAGGAAGAGGAAAAAAAAGTATAATAGTGTTGGGATGGGCTTCAAGTCTGAGCTTTTCATTTCCTCTATGCTGTACCTTTCTGGTTCTCAGATTTTTTTTTTTTTATTTCTCCTGTACTGTTTGACTCAGACTAACTCTTACACAGAGTGAAACAGCTTTCTTTCTATCTCTGAATGATGGATAATGACAAATGGATTGAGGACACACTTAGAGAAGGAATGAGCCAAATGGACAAAGAGAGACTGGACAGAAGTTAAGAATAAAGTGAAAGAATGAATGTAAGAAGATAATGATTTGTGATGGACAGAGGGGTAGTGGATCAGGGAACAAAGAGATGAGGTGGCAGAAGATTATAAAGCCTTAGCTTTCAGTTGTTTATTAGAAAAATACAAAGACTGCGAAAGTCCTTTAAATGTCAATGGTTTTTTGCACAATTTGTGAACTAAGTATCATTCTAAAACCTTACTATGTGACATGGTTTTCGAATGAACACACGTTAAGAAATGATTTTGCTTGCTGCTTTGTAAGAAAGGCTATCAAACATTTGATCAGAAAATCAATATCAATATTTTATCTGCCAATTTAATGAACAGACATATATAGAAGACATATACTTTTTATTTACATTTTTTTAAAGCTAGTACATATTTATAAAAAAAAGCCTTCCCAAACATGTGCCGTTCCTATCATTTAAACATAGGGATCAGTTTTTGTGAAGTTCAACTCTTAAATTCTATGATTTTCCCCATCTGCCTCCATCAAACTCCTTCAAATTAATATTTCATCTACTGCTGAATGTCACCAGAAATTTAAGTCATATTCATCTGAGCTGTATGTGGCTTTCATTTTATTATGTAGCTGAAGTAAAGAGGTTTCTGAAATTAAGTCATTACTCAGTCCACTGAGTCATGATTTTCAATTGTAGGGTCATATTTGCACTATCAAACATCTTACAACAACACAGTATAATATGAGCATGTGTGTACTATGTGTACTTGGGCTCACAGTAGTGGGATCAGAGCTCATAGTAGTTTTGGCATTTATTTGTTGTTCATGTTCTTATAAATTATAGCAAAATTTAAGATTTAAAATAGTTAATAGAGTTAAGTCAGTCTGTGTCAAAAGGGTTGAAGATTGTAATATATAATTGACTGGTTTATGAGCATTTGACCTTCTTCAAATGGTAATGTACGTAAAATTATCCTCTTGTCCCTTGGCTGACAATATTTAAGGGCTTTCACTCTGGTATGCCTATACTGTCGACTCTGACTTACATACATCAAAAAAGGAGGTAAAAGAGAAATATCGGAAGACAGAACAGATAATAAATCTTGCTATTCAGTAGTAAATTCTATGTACACTTTTCCCTGTCCAATGGTTAACAAAGTACCTAACAATTTCTTACAGTAGCACTTCCTTTTAAAACAATACAGGAAAAAGGTGCATCTGGGAAACCTGCCAGCACATTTGTTCTTCTCTATTCTTTTAACGTTTGCCCTTTTTTTTGTCTTATAGATCTTGTTGTTTGGACAAACATTATTTAGTGCCAGATGACATCAAATGATAACAGTTTTGTTTAGGTGTACTAGACAGAGGTGGATTTGGATGTGATCCATTATACAGCAGTGCTGTCACATTGCTGGGCTTCTATTCTCCTGCTCAGTTTGTCCAGTAGAATTTTCTCCATCATTCTCCTATGGTCATCCTTTTTCTCATTATTCTCATTCTTTGTCCTATTCACCTAGAAGGGCTACAATCCTGTTCCATCTCACAAATTCACTCCTGAGCTTAAAAACTGCCTGTTTCTTCCCTGGAGGACCTGGACTCTGGTTGGCTTTATTATTTCATACAGATAATGAGAGGAAGTTATGAATCTGAATCATTCTTTATTGGTCTAAAGAATTCCTCAACATATTGCGACCTTAGTATTATAATATTGCATCTGCTATTCATTATAAGTCATATAAAATCTTCGAATACTAAGGCCACATTATTTTATGAATGTTTGTGATTATTTTTATGGTTATATTTGTGCTTTTTAGATCTTGAAAAGTCCAACAGTCTCTGTGTGGATAAGGTTTAAAATATAAATGTATATTGAAATATTTCAGGCTAATTTAAGTGTCTATTGTAGCAGTGTAGTAATATGAACATTGTGGTGAGTGACATGTGCAGCAGGTAACTAGGTCTGTCCTGTCCACACCTTGTCAGCTGTGACCCACAATACATTCCAACATCACTGCTGTCTTGTCACAAACCTTGTAGATCAAGGGCAAAAAAACTCTGATTCTCATAAGCCCTCTCAAACAAGGACACAAGGACAAGAGTACCCTTTATTCTTATCTAAGCTTATGGCTCTCATAAAAAAGAAAGGCGGAAAAAAGAGGCACTGAGTATATAGCGTGATCATCATCTGTTTCTTGCTCAATTATTCAGAAGGCTGACGATTTACCATAAAATGACCCATCTTCGCACAACGCTCCCCTAAATCACAGTGACTGCAAAGGACATCTTATGTCTTGCATTTTGCTTTGAGTAAACAACTTCAAATAAGATCCAGCCCCCACACACTGCCACTGCTTCTTTTATAAACCATGAACCTAGGGAAGAGATAAAGCGCTGCACTCCTACTATAAAAAAAAAAAAGGAATAAGAAATCATCCTGACACAGCCGCGCATCTTGAGCCTGAAGAGATGGGGAATAGTGAGAGAAGAGTTTCTGAAGGTCATTGCGTGCCAACCACTTCCCTAGCAGTAATCACCAAGGGCCATGATGAATTTGAAAGGGTTGCTATAGGTGGAGGTTAATCCATTTGGTTCAGGTGGGAAATAGGTGGCAGAGAAGTGGGAAAAGTGTGTGATAGCTAAGAGCGAGAATAGCAGGAGTGAAATTCATGAAAGTCAACAGAGGCTGTGACTGAAGTGAGATTTCTATGTTAATTCTACATTTTAAAAAAGGCCTTTCAAGGACATACTATGCGCCTCTTTCGGCATCTATCATAATATCATCCAAATTTTGGAGGAACTGTGCATTTTCTGCCCTGCCTTTGCTGGTCAGGGGAGTTGAATGAATGCCCTGGAGCTGGTACACATACAGACATTTTTTTCTTTATCAAACAGTGTGATAAAGAAGCAAGCAGAGATGCATAAATGAAGGAATCCACATTTATCAGATAATTAAGAGCATATTTATTTTGGACCTTAATGCATAAACCAACATAGGACACTTTTCTGAGGCTCATTTTTTGTAAATACCAATGACCTCAAAATCTTGATAGAATTCTGTGAAATTAATAAATACAATGTTGAAAGAGCATGAAAGCATGACAAACTGACTGAGGCTTGTCTCAGAACAACAAATCAATGGAGCCAAAGATTTTCTATATGCTATACAGCCATCAAGCATTACACAGAGTCATTACAGCAGACAAAAATACTGCTGCTCACATTTAGACTTTGGGTTGGGTGACCGGTGGTTATGAAAGTAATCAATGTATAAGCCTATCAATGAATCAACACTTGTACAAAGAGTCTATAAAATTCACATGACAAAAGCCAGCAGTCTTCCCACTGTTACTAAAAGGAACTATTCTAGTTTGACAAGATTGCTTTTTGTTGACTTTAATAATTGCAAATGAACTGGCCATGAGCATATGGTAAAAAAAAATAAACATTTTAAATTTAACACAATATTCTTTTAAATTATATGAATGAGAAAAGATGTTAGGGGTCGCCACAGCGGATCATCCGTCTCCATACCTCCCTGTGCTCTACATCTGCCTCTTTCAACCCAACTACCTGCATGTCTACCCTCACCACATCCATAAACCGCCTTCTTGCCAACAAATCAAAAGATATTACAAGGATCTTAACTTAATAAGGTCATGGTAACATTGTTTAAGGAAACAAACTGTGAACTTTGTTTAATTATATAGGTTAGTTCTTTGACTGAACACAGGAGCGATTAAAACAATCCTCGGGAGAGCAGAACAAGTCCAAATCTTTTTACTAATGAGTGTCTGAGTAGTATGGCCTTTATATTTCTTCTTTCAATTTGTTTATCCATATGATGGATTGGACAAAATTTGTAGCAGGTATAACAGAAATAAAATGAATATAAATACAAGATGGTGAATAATCAAATTGATTGAAAGGTAGCCAGAGGCAGGGTTGGGCAAAGATACATCAAAATGTATTTTAAAATAAAATACCGAATACCTTAACTTGAAGTGTAACAAAATAATGTACAAAATACAGCAGCTACAACATGTATCAAAATAATCTACTGTATATTTTATATTAAATTTATTTATTTATTTATTTATTTATTTATTTATTTATTTATTTATTTATTTATTTTATTTTTTTACAAGGGAGCATGAACTTCTTTTGCAAACCTTCCATCAATTGGCCTATTTGTTCTGTACACCAACTCAGTTGATTAAGTAAACATTGTTTAATAGCAACAGCTTTACTCTGGACGAGTCATGCAATAAATCTGACATATGCAACCAGTTTACAAATCCAATATTCACATACAGTACTTATCCCTGTAATCTCCAAGATAAAGGCTAGTTTTGAAGTAACCAACAGTTTATTGTTTAACTGTTTGCAAATGACTCATAATTGCATCCTAATTTAGACATTTGGTGTATGGTAACGAAGGACCTACTTTGCATCAATGACAAACAAGTTATTCATAAGAAAACAACTGATGGCACCTGTACTCAAAGCAACTATTTTCTAACTAATTAATCATTTGATTGCTAATTATAAATACAATGATATATTATGTCTCTGGCAGTCATTCATGCAATGGTATGCAAAATCATGATCCTACTATACAAATCCTTCAATTAGGGCAATCAAATATTTACTTATCAATCATAGGACACCTAATGAAAGTTGATAACAAAGATTTTAGCATTTCAACAATAATATTAAACCAATATCTTTTGATTTTAAATGTATCCAGAAGCATAATCAGAAGGTAGCAACAAAACTTGTTAAGGACTATTATCCCAAACCCAAACACTGAATCTCTTGAGAGAAATAGAAGTATAGAGGACACATACACATTAATTGACCGTATTTTTATGATGTCATCATGTTGACTTCTTACAAAGTATTTTACAGTATTTTAAACTGCAAAAATACAAACACACAAATATTTTGATGCAAAATATGAAGCTATTTTCATCAACCCTATCAAATACAAATTACAAAATCCTATTTATATTTGAAATACGTATTTAAAATACATGTATCATAAATACTGCCCATCCCTGGCCAGAGGAATTAAAAAACAAAGTCAATTGACAATAGGCACCCTATTGTAATGCACTTAAAATGCTTGCAAATGTCCAAGCAAATATGGACAAAGACTTGCCCTAACCAGTGTATTTAGTCAAAATATTAAAACTAAAACTCAATAAAAAAATTAGCTGTTAAAATATACAGTGGCAAAAGCCAGACTGAGTTTCCTCTGGAAATTAAAACTTTAACCTGTAAGCCTCTGGTTATAACATAAATAAATATGGCATATACTGCAAGCAAAATTATATTGCTGCTATCTTTCACCATAAATTACCCCCAAGTATTTATGTAATACAAGTGAGTAATGTCTCTGTAACTCCTAGGTCTCGTACACATTTTCAGGCAATGCTGCTTGTATTTTAATCTTGCAGGAATCTACAAAAAGAAAGCCAATTTCCATTTCTCCTTGGGCTGAATCAGTGCTGCTGGTTTATAAAAAGTAACGCTCTTCTCCTTGCCACAATTCAGTATAACATTACACTACAGGAAACAAAGAGAGAGGGGAGAGTAGAGAGTATAGGTCTGTGTATGTCATCCCATGGGTGTTTGGATGAATGTATTCATGAATGTTGCAGAAGTTGCTAGTATGCATGTCCTTATCCCTTGATCGCTGTGGTGGTGTGTCTGTGGCTTCTGGTATATCTAGCGTTTTCCACCGGTGGTGGTCCATTTTCACACATTTGTCACACACTGAGAACTTTAATTATATAGATCCTAATAATGCAAAGAAATGACTACTATGAAGAATAGTAAACAAGATAAGCAAAATGAATAGTCACCCTGAGAAAAAGAAATGACAAAAATCACATGGGAAATCACTGTTGAATGAATCTGTGTGTGTGTGTGTGTGTGTGTGTGTGTGTGTGTGTGTCAGAGAGAGAGAGAGAGAGAGAGAGAGAGAGAGAGACTGAGGTGGAGAATCTCAAATAATTGTTTCTATTTTTAATCAATGCCTTTTCATCAGTCCGCAATAATTACCACATATGCACACATCATACACACCTAAGAGAGCATGCTAACAATTTGAAAATTACCAGACAGATTCCAATTTTTCATCTAATTGTTCCATTGAAGAGTGAACAGGGCTTACTGATTAGCATATATGGCAGCTATTAAAATGAACTGCACGCCATGGCTTCATTGCCAAATGTAGCTGTGAGAACTGTTAATCATTTTGAATATTATTTGGAATCAACATTAGGCAGACTTAGTCTGTGCTACTAATGCATTATGTATGCTTAGATACTTCTTAATAAATATAAAAAAGTGTGTCGTATAGATTTTGTTCTCTTTGTGCTAATTGTCTGCAAAGTGGAATGTATGTTGCAATTTCAAGATTATTTTAAGATAGTTTTCACTCACATTTTTTTTTTTCTACAAAAGAATAAGAGCTTCTTTGTGTTGTTCAGTGCTATTCTTTAAGAGTTTCCTTTCTTACTAAGTCACACCTGAGTGAAGATGTCTTAATAGAGCTGAGATATCAGAATAGGACTTTGCCAAAAAAGCTTTTCACAGCAATTGTACGGATTCCAACTGAGCTACTCAATATTTCAATAGGACTCTCTGAAGTGAAAAATGTAGCAGAAAGGATAAGAGAGATATTGCCCTTCTGTGAATAACAGAAGGCAGGACTCACCAACACGTAGATTAATACAAGCTAAAATCAATGGTGGGAAGAACAAGCCAGCTCTTCACTAAATGGTGAAATATACCTCAGAGACAAAAGGCAAAACACAGCAACGGGGAAAGTGTGGCCAGGTGTTCACCTCCAGTCCAAAGGCTTATGAGAAATGGATTCACTTCAGTAGGACTCCCCAGATTGCCAAATATGCATATTTGTAGCAATACACCAATACCACATGATGGGAGAACTGTCAATCAAATAAATGAGTTTCCTCCAAACAGTTCCAATGTGCTAGGCTGTCGGGTGTCCAGAACGTTCATGAATGTTCATGTTAAACAATTTAAAGGTATAACCCCAGGTCTCTCAGTGCCTGTCTTCAGCCCCAGACTTGTATGTATAGTATTCTCTTGCTCCTCTCCTGTTATGCCTGACTTCTTCTTCTTTCGGCTGCTCCCATTAGGGGTCGCCACAGCGGATCATCCGTCTCCATACCACCCTGTCCTCTACATCTGCCTCTTTCACACCAACTACCTGCATGTCTTCGCTCACCACATTCATAAACCTCCTCCTTGGTCTTCCTCTTTTCCTCCTGCCTGGCGGCTCCATCCTCAGCATTCTTCTACCAATATAATTCATGTCCCTCCTCTGCACATGTCCAAACCATCTCAATCTCGCCTCCCTCACCTTGTCACCAAAATGTCCAACATGCGCTGTCCCTCTAATAAACTCATTTCTAATCTTGTCCATCCTCGTCACTCCCAACGAAAACCTTAACATCTTCAGCTCTGCTACCTCTAGCTCCGCCTCCTGTCTTTTACTCACTGCCACTGTCTCTAAACCATACAACATCGGAGGTCTTACCACAGTCCTATAAACTTTCCCTTTCATTCTTGCAGATACTCTTCTATCACAAATCACTCCTGTCACTCTTCTCCACCCACTCCACCCTGCCTGCACTCTATTCTTTACTTCCCTAACACACTCTCCATTATTCTGCACTGTTGACCCCAGGTACCTGAACTCCTCCACCTTCACCACCTCTTCTCCCTGCAACCGCACCACTCCACTGCCCTCCCTCTCATTCACACACATGTACTCTGTCTTACTCCTACTGACTTTCATTCCCCTTCTCTCCAGCGCGTACCTCCACATCTCCAGGCTCTTCTCAACCTGCTCACTACTCTCACCACAAATAACAATATCATCCGCAAACAACATAGTCCATGGAGACTCCTGTCTGACCTCGTCCGTCAACCTGTCCATCACCACTGCAAACAGGAAAGGGCTCAGGGCCGATCCTTGATGCAGTCCAACCTTTACCTTGAACCAGTCTGTCGTTCCTACTGCACACTTCACTGCTGTCACACTGTCCTCATACATTTCCTGCACCACCCTCACATACTTCTCTGACACACCTGACTTCCTCATACAATACCACAACTCCTCTCTTGGCACCCTGTCGTACACTTTCTCTAAATCCACAAATACACAATGCAATTCCTTCTGTCCTTCTCTATACTTCTCCATCAACATTCTCAAAGCAAATAATGCGTCTGTGGTGCTCTTCCTCGGCATGAAACCATACTGTTGCTCACAGATGGTCACCTCTTCTCTCAGCCTGGCTTCCACTACTCTTTCCCATAACTTCATGGTGTGACTGATCAACTTAATTCCCCTGTAGTTACTGCAGGTCTGCACATCTCCCTTATGCTTAAAGATCAGTACCAGCACACTCCTTCTCCATTCCTCAGGCATCCTCTCACCTTCCAGAATCTTGTTAAACAATCTGGTTAAAAACTCCACTGCCATCTCTCCTAAACATCTCCATGCTTCTACCGGTATGTCATCTGGTCCAACCGACTTTCCACTCTTCATCCTCTTAATCGCTGCTCTCACTTCCTACTTACTAATCCTATCCACTTCTTGCTTCACAATCTCCACATCATCCAACCTTCTCTCTCTCTCATTTTCCTCATTCATCAGCTGCTCAAAATACTCCCTCCACCTTCTCAACACACTCTCCTCACTAGTCAACACATTTCCATCTCCATCCTTTATTGCTCTAACTTGCAACACATCCTTCCCAGCTCGGTCCCTCTGCCTGGCCAATCGGTACAAATCAGTTTCTCCTTCCTTAGTGTTCAACCTCTCATACAGCTCTTCATATGCCTTTTCCTTGGCTTTTGCCACATCCCTCTTTACCTGCTGCCGCATCTCCTTGTACTCCCACCTACTTTTCTCATCACTCTGTCTATCCCACTTCTGTTTTGGCAACCTCTTTCCCCTTATGCTCTCCTGCACTTCCTCATTCCACCACCACGTCTCTTTGTCTTCCTTTCTATTCCCAGATGTCACACCAAGTACTTTTCTAGCTACCTCCCTTATCACTCCTGCAGTAGTTTCCCTATCATTCAGCACCTCTTCACCACCACCGAGCCCCTGTCTGACCTCTTCCCTGAACCTCACACTACAGTCTTCCTCCTTCAGTTTCCACCATCTTATTCTTCTTTCAGTCCTTACTCTCCTCCTCTTCTTCTTCGCCCCAAAACCATCCTACAGACCACCATCCGATGCTGTCTAGCTACACTGTCCCCTGCCAACACCTTACAGTCTCCAATCTCTTTCAGGTTGCATCTCCTACATAGAACATAATCCACCTGTGTGCACCTTCCTCCACTCTTATAGGTCACCCTATGATCCTCCTTCTTCTTAAAATACATATTCACCACTGCCATTTCCATCCTTTTAGCAAAATCTACCACCATCTGCCCTTCTACATTCCTCTCCTTAAGGCCATAACTACCCATCACCTCCTCATCACCTCTGTTCCCTTCACCTACATGTCCATTAAAGTCTGCCCCAATCACTAATCGTTCATTTCTAGGTACACCATCTACCACTTCATCTAATTCACTCCAGAATCTTTCCTTCTCCTCCATTTCACAGACGACTTGTGGAGCATAAGCACTGATAACATTTATCATCATCCCTTCAACTTCTAGCTTCATGTTCATCACCCTATCAGAAACTCTCTTCACCTCCACTACACTCTTACTGTACTCTTCCTTCAGAATCACCCCTACACCATTTCCCTTTCCATCCACACCATGATAGAACAGTTTAAACCCACCTCCAATGTTCCTGGCCTTACTCCCTTTCCACTTGGTCTCCTGAACACACAACATATCTACCTTTCTCCTCTCCATCATATCAGCTATCTCTCTCCCTTTACCAGTCATAGTACCAACATTTAAAGTACCAACCCGAACCTCCACTCTCCTACACTTCTCCTTTCCCTGCCGTCTCTGTAGACGTCTTCCTCCTCTCCTTCTCCTCCTTCGGCCAACAGTAGCCCAATTTCCACCGGTACCCTGTTGGCTAACGATACCTGTGGTGGTCGTTGTTAACCCGGGCCTCGACCGATCCGGTATGAAATTCTTAATCGTGACCCGCATATTCGATTTGGCACGTTTTACGCTGGATGCCCTTCCTAACGCAACCCTCCCCATTTATCCGGGCTTGGGACCGGCACTAAGAGTGCACTGGCTTGTGCCTCCCTAATGGCTGGGTTCCCTGTTATGCCTGACTAATTTCACTAAAGCCTTAAAAATTAATTGACCTGATTCTGGAATATCAAAGTATGTAAACTGCAAAAGTGTGTGAAGTATGAATGTTTTTCAAAATGCGTCTGACCTACCTACTTCCCATTCATAAGGACACAATCATTTTTAATCAAGAAAATGACATTTCAAGAATTACAAGTTATCTCGTATTTAAAAAGGATCTCGAAAAGGCCAATTCATTGACAAAGGCATTTCCATGGTTATTATGGGATTTGCATGGGTCTTGGCATTCTCTTAGAATGATTAAGGTAGTTATGTCATATTATCGCTTGAAATATCTTGGCTTTAATAGATAGCAGTATGATTAGAAAAGAATGTCCTCTGGCTAATGGGCCACTTGATTATTGAGGTTAGAGGATTGAGAGGAAAAAAAAAAAAAAAAACAAGTGTCCAGTTTGCATATATTTCCATATCACAGAGAATCTATCACTTTGTGATCATTTTAAGTGATTATATGTTTTAATAAACTGTTATAAAGGATCAAATATTGAAACTTCTCTGTAGAAATTTGAATGAACCAAAAGAAATTGAATATATGAATTCTTGTATTGCTTGTATCGAAACCTAGTATTAAAAGAAGTGGAGAAAAACATCCCGAACATGATTGATAAATAATGCAACAGAGATGCCAGAATTGATTATTTCATTATTTTGCAACTGAGCAGTTTCTAGTTATTAAACAAATAATACGACAAGCAGCAGTCCAAGCAGCACTTCATAAGGAACTTTGATTTGCCAGAAACTGAGCAGCATTAGAAGAGCATGGCTTTTGTCTTGGGGCAGACTGTAATGGATGGAATGTAAGGAGAACTTCCTGTTAATTGAAAACACATCTCCCCACAAAAGCATAATGCTCCTTGTCACCTCTGCGGCAAGGTTGGATTTCACTAGTCAGTAGTATACAGTATGTATCACACATCTGCTCAGTCAAATTAATGCAACCGAGCTGAGCCATAAATATTCACGATGTGTGAACAAGACGCTTCCCTAAGCCAAAAAGGTCCTTACACACTAATGCTTCATTCCCATACATAGACACATACTAACTGGATAATGAGCTATCATCTAAGCAAATATGTCCAGTGACCAGAAGACAAATTTAATTTGTTTAAATTGCCTGTATTTATAAACAGCTCTCTGGGCAACATCATTTCACAGCAGATTTACACTAATTTTAATTATAGGCCGGTGTTTATTGACAATTAACAAGTTTTTTTTTTTAAACGATCAAACATGGGAACTTCTGCCCACAGGAATTTCATTAGTACATAATAGATGGGGTACGATGCCATTACCAAGTTTGTGATACTCACATTTCCATATAGTAACATGAAACTAATTGATAAAAGTCCTCTCTGCCTCCCTTTAAGTCAATACCACTATGCTTAACAGCCCAGAAAGCACAAGAGAGATAATATTTGTTGTTCCAGTGAATGTTCGAGTTACATAACGAGATTTCATTAGAAAGTGGGATAGCAGGATATTGAAAGAACATAACATTAGACATTAGAGGAAAGATATATACATACGGTAGACGTGCAGGTTTACACCCTCTCAAAATTGTAACATTTTACTGGGATTGAAGAGCAAAAGAAAAAATGAACAAAGAAAGTAAGTTAGTAAGTTTAAGTCTATGCCCTTAGTGCTGTTCATATGATCCCAAATATAACATGGTCTTATGAGGTTAATGTAATATCAGGTTTATGTTTGATATTGTTTTGTTGTTGTTGCTGATTTTTCTCTTTACTTGCCATAACCTCTTTTTATCCATGTTCACTTCTCTTTTCACATATTTACATTTTAGACATTTAGCAGGCGCTCTTATACAGAGCGATATACAATTATTTAATTTCTACAACTTAGCAGCTCAGGGTTAAGGGCCATGCTCAAGGGCCCAGCAGTGGCAGCTTGGTGGTACTGGGATTTAAAATCATGACCTTCTGCTCAGAATCCAACATCTTCACCACTGAGCAGCCAGCTCCCAGTATTCTCTTTGCAAATGCCACATTAAGCGTTCTATGATCCACTGCTTGGCACAGGCCTACTCACTAAAGTGGTCACTTAGATAAACTTGTGAATTATGTATGATAATTGATCAATAAAATGGATTTGTGACAGCTGTACAAGAATAGAAATAGGGATTACGCAAGACATGATTCGAGGTAGAATGTAACCTGGATGGATTTGCAGAATTCTGTATCTATCTTTGTCATCACTGGCAGGTGAAGAGCATATCCGTTACATAAGGACAGATCATGAATCGATACAAATGGACTAATTTTGGTAGTTGGACCAGTTATATCTTCTGAAAAACTTTTTTTTTTCCATTTTCCTGGTTTAAAGGCGTAATAAACTGGGCAAAAAAATGTTATGCATTAGTGTCTCTTGGGCATTAGGAATAGGTACTGTTACTAGAACACTCAAATGGTAAATCTCCCCATGCGCCCCCATGCCTCATGCTTGTAGCAGATCATATGATCATAGTCTTTTATCAGAAACTTCAGTAAACCAATTTCTTGCACAGCAATGAATTGCTTTGAAAAGAATAACTATATAAAATATTTAAAACCTAAGTTCTACAGATGTTATTACAGACAGAAGTTAAGGGGGTATTTACATTCATAACAATCAGACTGGTGAGTGTGTCAGAAATTGATGGTGACCTCAGACTTGTCTGCAGCAACCTGACCAGCTTTTGCCCACGTTTAAATTTTTTGACGTGTTAGGAATCAGAAAATTTTGATTCATTAGATCAGATAGAGAGAGAGAGAGAGAGAGAGAGAGAGAGAGAGAGAGAGAGAGAAAGCTATGCTTGCCAAGGTCTATTTTCAAATAGAACCTGTGTTTAACATCCAGTGGAAAATAGCTAATTTAGCCTCATCCCATATTCTCTGCAAATCCAAGATCAGCCGGTCCATTTTAGGCTCACTGGGTGAGCGAGATCAACTATTTAATTCAATATGGAGTGAATGCAAGTATCGTTATGTAGAGTACTCAAGGGCAGAGCTAATTCAGCAAAGGATTATTTCTTTGAAATCACCAAAACTTTCTTTGTCATTGTCATTATTTATGTCAGTGCTTGTTATTTAAATACATTATGTAAAGAAAAGACAATCAGTTTGAGTTTCATGAAAATAATAGCAATAATAATAATAATAATAATAATAATAATAATAATAATAATAATAATAATAAT
>JAAIIK010000067.1:790287-809558 GCA_014706435.1 Silurus glanis | reverse complement strand
TCTGTCTGTCTGTCTGTCTGTCTGTCTGTCTGTCTGTCTGTCTGTCTGTCTGTCGATCCTTATTTATTCATTTATTTGTATTTGTTATATTCTGTGTAGTAGAAGCGTCTGGCACCAAGACAAATTCCTTGTTTGTTTGAGTACACACTTGGCAATAAAACCCATTCTGATTCTGATCCTATTCACATAGTGTAGCGTAGTGTTGATATTCGTTATACAGAAGGTGCTGCAAATAAGTTGTATGTGACCTTTGTTTTCCTTGTGGGACTGGGTTCTGAAGGATTACCCTCTGAGAGAGACACAAGCCACACTCTTTGTAATCCAATATAGCATACACCCACATTATATACCTGGTGTCATTTCATAAACTTATTTTTTTTCTTGAATACTATTTTCTTGTGCACCAGCAAAAACCAAAACCTTCAGAGAATCTCATGCTTTGTTCATGTGTAGCATCATGTGATAAATCAAAGAAGGTTCATCCCTGATACAGGGTTTGGATGCCATGTCAAAGTGTTCAGTGGAAAAACATTTAAAAAAAACAAATCTGTTTGAGTGAAAGACCTCATCCCTTATTTTTCCTAAATACATTTTCTTAATATTTCCATGAGATTTCGTTGAGATCAGAATAAGGTATACAAACACGTTTTGTTTATTTTCATTATTAAACTTAATAAATAACATCTTATAAATATCCTCCATTCCATTTAATAAGGACAAGAGGGATAATACAGTCGTCCCCATCTATCGTGGTAGTTACGTGCCAGAACCTCAGCGATAAACGGAATAAAAATGCGTTTTTTTTTTTTTTTGTTTAAGCCATAAATCATCCTTCCACACTCTTTAAACACACAACATTTGCAAGAATATAGTGAGATGAATTTTGTGTAAATTTGTAGAAATATCACATTTATGGTGAGTACTGTACAGTACAGTACTGTAGAGTAGCCTATGCATAGTTTCTCTGCTTGTTTATTGGTTGAAGTGTCCAATGACGTTAAAAAAGGGTTAAAGAGACACGTCACTGCATCTTTATTTTCATTGGCTAAATCTGGTGACGTAGTATGTCTTCAACTCTGCCCTTTTAAACGTCAGAGGATACTACAACCAATAAATAAGCGGAAACCTACCGTTTCTTGTAATGCTACTAATTTTTTATGATGAACTGAAATCGGGACCATTCGCGAAACAAAATAGTTATGTGCCAATTTGAAAAATGCGATAAAGTGGTACCATGAGATTTGATACGCGATAAATCGAGGGACCACTGTAATGTATATGTTATATAATGTATTTTATAGGGTATTGTATTATATCTATTAAACTACTTCAAATGGTGACATAAGTAGGGCTGCAACAACTAATCAATAAAATCTATAATTAGCAATAATGAAATTTGTCGTCAACTAATGCCGTTATTGATTAGGTGGGCTGCTCAAGATATAGGTTAGCGTGACGGCAAGATAAAACAGACGCTTCCAAAATAGGCTAAAGTACCAGCAGCAGGAAAAAGTGTGCGTCCCAAGACATCCCAGGTAACAAAGATTAACCTGCAAGTTATGCAAAGTGGCACTTGTGTGCTATTGTATAAACCGTTTGTTTGCCAACTTCGGGACAGTCGCATTTGTTCTGTTTTGGCATGACTCGCGATCATTCAATAATAAATAAAAAAAATAACTGGTGCGAACAAACACTAAATCTAAAAGCAGCAAATACCATTAGCAGTAAGCAATTGCATTTTTAGTCACTCTCGTGGTTTTCATCGAATGCTTATGCATTTGTACACCAATGCATTTTTTACATTTATCTTTTTTTGTTAATCAAGACTGTTTCTCCGTTCTGCATTTCTCCTTTCCATTCTCTTTTTACAGCATTTGTCTACTACAACAGTAAACTTATCTGTTTTCTGATTTACTGCGGCTTTACTACTGTTACTGTTTTTAATGTTTGCATATTGAATTTATGGATATATCATCTAATTATTACACAAAATTAAATTAATTATATATTCCAGATGCTTACATCTTCACAACTGAACAAAATGTCTGTGTAATTTTTTTCATTGTGAAAACAATGTTGTGTTATATATTTTATAGTGATTTTTATAAGCATGGTTGTCAACTTGCCTTCAGCAATTATCATTAAAAACAATACAAATGTTGGTTTCCAAAAATTTTCACCTTGCATAATCAAATGCAGTTTTTTTGTTTGTTTGTTTGTTTGTTTCTTTGTTTGTTTTTACATAAAGAAACAACTCAGCATGTGTGAATTTGTTCAAAGGAGACATCCCCCATGCACTCCTCAACAAGCAGCCACTATAAGCTTCAAAATGAAAAAAAATAAAGAGTTTATGTGGCTTTTGCATTTTTTAAAAGTACTTTTACAAATAAATCCCCTGAATTACGGTTTATATAGTTATTATATATATATATATATATATATTTTTTTTTTTTTTTTTTTATATATATATGATTAATTAAATATCAAATAAAATCTAATAAAATAATTGCCTGATTAATTGATTATTAAAATAAACATTGGTTGTAGCCCTAGACATAAGTATTATTTATTTGTTTGTTCATTCATTTATTTATTCATTTTATCATTAATGCATTTGTGCATCTTTGTCTTTTTGTTATATGCTCTTACTTTACTTTCTCTTTCTTTGGTCAACGATGGAGTAGATAATAATAACAGTTTGCATTTTCCGCTTCCCGGCTTTAACAAAGAAGCTTTTTACTCCACCAAAGTATACTTTTTATCCATTAGTCCTTGTTCTTCACCTCTATGCAAGGATGTGGAAAATGTAAATCTGGGCCTGTCATAACATACCATATTAATATGCTGATGGTCCATATGATGGTCTATATATAATTTCATTTGTTCATAATTTCTCACCATCAGGTCGAAGCTGAGACCCGCTGCAAATAAACCCTTACAACATAGACATGAAGGAGAATGCAATCTGTAGACACAAACACTGTGCAGAAGAAGTTCTCAGAAGAGAATAATAAGACACAATAATGTAATCCAATCAATAGACCAATAGCCTAATTATTACACATTAAGTAAATATTCATTTTGTAATTATTATGTAACTTTTACTTAGGAGTTTATGGCACTTTTTTGCCATCACTTATATAAGCATATGAGTACATGCATGCCAATGGGTTAAATCAGGGAAAGTGTATAGAGGACAAAGTATTTGCTAGTGGATTTTGATATTTTGGATTAATGAATGCAAACTTTGGCAACATTTCGTTACTTATCCTTAAGCCACAAAGCTGAGTGTCAAAGCAACAAAAAAAGTAAAAAAAAAAAAGAAATATGTGCTTTGCATTTAATGAAATGTGTTTTCGCCTTCTGGATATTATTACACTTCCACTTTTTAACAATTGTGACATCAAGCAAACAAGTTTATTACTTTCAACGTTTTACTTGATCTTTTAGTGTGACAATGTTCACATTAAAATACTGTCTTCCAAATTTGAACTACAAGCCATAAGCAAACTTAAAAAAATAAATAAATAAATAAATACAGGCTGTCAGAATGAATAACTAAAGACTGTCACATGCATTCTATTACAGCCTTGTAGTAGTCCATTTACATCCATCAGATGAACCATGAACAACCTTTTTTGTATAACTTTTCTTAAACAACTGGATCCACCACAAAAATGCCCTAATGCATATGAGAGTTTATGACAAAGGAGAACTTGTACTTTAATCAAGAAAAAGTAAAAAATCTGTACTGAAGACTATTATTATTATATTTTTTTTACTTTCATTTGCTGGCATATGTAATCAGCTGTAGCATAAAAATAAACAAATAGAAAGACTAAAGCAATGATTTACACAGTAAATAAGGAGATGGCAAGCATTCAAAAAAACATATAATAGAAGGTCTGTACAGTATGTTGCCAGTTTAATGCTGCATGAATATACAGTATCTAGTTATAAAGATTACAGCTCATCTCATATATATATATATATATATATATATATATATATATATATATATATATATATATATATATATATATATTAACGCATACATTTTAAAAGCCCTAATATATACATAACACGTTAAAAATAAATTACATATAAAAGAGGCGAAGTTAAAACTTTCATCGGAACACATTTATTCTATTTGTTTCTTTACGCAGATATAAAGAAAAATAAACAGAAAAATAATTTTTTAGCACTAAACATATGTTTTACTGATGCTCCAAATTTAAAATCAAGCATCAAAATTCGCCCTGATGCATACATTCGGCAATGAAAACCATCCATGTGAAAACATAGCGAAAGTTCCGTAATTACCATTTTTATTTTTTAACAGTTACAAGAATATTTTGTCTTCATGCTCTATGTTGAGTATGGTTTCAATATTAAACATACATTTGCATAAAGCATCCATATTTTTCCATGCCCACTTTGATTAGTGTATTAAAAACTTGAAAGGTATTAAATTAAGGTACATTTAGAACAGATTGAAATGTGCAATTATGTTGCAATTAATCACGAGTTAACTCATGACAATCATGTGATTAATCACTATTAAATATTTGAATCGTCTGACAGCCCTAATGTGTGTGTGTGTGTATATGTTCCATGTGAACAGCAGTTGAACATGGGTCAGTCGGTCCTAAGGGATGGGCGAACGCCGTTCCGAAGGGTGGGGCGATGGCCTCCGCGAGGCGTCCAGTGCGGTAACGCAAACGAACCCGGAGACGCTGGCGGGGGCCCCGGGAAGAGTTCTCTTTTCTTTGTGAAGGGCAGGGTGCCCTGGAATGGGTTCACCCCGAGATAGGGGCCCACGCCCTGGAAAGCGCCGCGGTTCTGGCGGCGTCCGGTGAGCTCTCGCTGGCCCTTGAAAATCCGGGGGAGAGGGTGTAAATCTCGTGCCGGGCCGTACCCATATCCGCAGCAGGTCTCCAAGGTGAACAGCCTCTGGCATGTTGGGACAATGTAGGTAAGGGAAGTCGGCAAGTCAGATCCGTAACTTCGGGATAAGGATTGGCTCTAAGGGCTGGGTCGGTCGGGCCGGGGTGCGAAGTGGGGCTGGGCCCGAGCCGCGGCTGTATATATATATATACACACACACACACACATTAGGGCTGTCAGACGATAAAAATATTTAATCATGATTAATCACATGATTGTCATGTAGATGTTTAGGAGAGATGGCAGTGGAGTTTTTAGCAAGATTATGAGGATTTTGGAAGGTGAGAGGATGCCTGAGGAATGGAGAAGGAGTGTGCTGGTACCGATCTTTAAGAATAAGGGAGATGTGCAGACCTGCAGTAACTACAGGGGAATAAAGTTGATCATTCACACCATGAAGTTATGGGAAAGAGTAGTGGAAGCCAGGCTGAGAGAAGAGGTGACCATCTGTGAGCAACAGTATGGTTTTATGCCGAGGAAGAGCACCACAGACGCATTATTTGCTTTGAGAATGTTGATGGAGAAGTATAGAGAACGTCAGAAGGAGTTGCATTGTGTGTTTGCGGATTTAGAGAAAGCGTGCGACAGGGTGCAGAGTGCAGAGAGAGGAGTTGTGGTATTGTATGAGAAAGTCAGGTGTGTCAGAGAAGTATGTGAGGGTGGTGCAGGACATGTATGAGGACAGTGTGAAAGCAGTGAAGTGTGCAGGAGCAAACGACAGACTGGTTCAAGGTGGAGGTTGAACTGCCTCGGCTCTGAGCCTATTCCTGTTTGCAGTGGTGATGGACAGGTTGACGGACGAGGTCAGACAGGAGTCTCCATGGACTATGTTGTTTGCGGATGATATTGTTATTTGTGGTGAGAGTAGGGAGCAGGTTGAGAAGAGCCTGGAGAGGTGGAGGTACATGCTGGAGAGAATGGAAATAAAAGTCAGTAGGAGTAAGACAGAGTACATGTGTGTGAATGAGAGGGAGGGCAGTGGAGTGGTGCGGTTGCAGTGAAAAGAGCTGGAGAAGGTGGAGGAGTTCAGGTACCTGGGGTCAACAGTGCAAAGTAATGGAGAGTGTGTTAGAGAAGTGAAGAAAAGAGTGCAGGCAGGGTGGAGTGGGTGAAGAAGAGTGGCAGGAGTGATTTGTGATCGAAGAGTGTCTTCAAGAGAGACAGGATTGGAAATGCGTTTATTAGAGGGACCACGGATGTAGGTCGTTTTGTAGACAAGGTGAGGGAGGCGAGATTGAGATGGTTTGGACATGTGTAGAGGAGGGACATGGGGTATATCGGTAGGAGAATGCTGAGGATGGAGCCCCCAGGAAGGAGGAAAAGAGGAAGGCCAAGGAGGCGGTTTATGGATGTGG
This sequence comes from Silurus glanis, assembly GCA_014706435.1. NCBI lineage: Eukaryota > Metazoa > Chordata > Actinopteri > Siluriformes > Siluridae > Silurus > Silurus glanis. The sequence goes on along the minus strand of JAAIIK010000067.1, from coordinate 803,256 downwards.
TGAGGGAAGACATGCAGGTAGTCGGGTTGAAAGAGGCAGATTTAGAGGACAGGTTGGGTATGAAAACAGATGATCCTCTGTGGTGACCCCAAATGGGAGAAGCCGAAAGAAGAAGAAAAAGATATGTATGTGTATGTATATATATATATATATATATATATATATATATATATATATATATATTTATATATATATTTTATTATATTATATTATATTAAATTATATTATATTATATTATATTATATTATATTATATTAAATTATATATAATATAATTAAAAAATAATAATTGAATAAAGTATTTCACAAATGGGGGAAAAAGAAGAAAAGTAAATTTCCCTTAAATGATATATCTTAAATGCAAAGCAGTCTAGTTTCATCTATGTGGCATGCCTATATCTAGAGGAAATTGATGAACATAATGGCTCAGTAAATTGCTCTAAAAAAGTACTGGATTCTTATTTTCATAAATTTGCAAAGGTGTCTCTAATAAATCCATATGTTTCTGCACTGTCCAAATAACAAAACAGGCAGTGCAATAAAATGTTATAATTGTGTTATAATTGTGTTGCAATTGTGTTATACTGTGTTTAACAAGAAAATACATGGATTACTTTCGGGTGTTGCCTTGCATACATGTATGTATATATATATATATATATATATATATATATATATATGGATGTATGGTCATATACTGTACACTGTCATTTCTGACTAATCATATATGGAGAGATTAGATAAAAAGAGGAAGAGTGAAATGATGTCTGGGATTTTATATATAGCAAAAAAATTATATATAGACTCGATGAAAGGACACAAAGCATCACATACACAAATTATTGAATATAGTATAACTGATGAGCTTACACATATATATATATATATATATATATATATATATACATGCTTATGACAGTAACAGTCTGTCTTGTTTGCTTTTGATGTTCTTCACTCTGTGGTCTCTCCATCTTTGCTTTATGAATAAAAAATAACTCATAAGAAAGGTCACTTATTTGAATACAGTTCAATAAGACACTTTTATTGGAAAGGGCACTCCTTTCTCCCAATGCAGCGTGTTTACTTGAACACAACATGTGCCACAAATTGTGAATATTTTTATATTTCCTCTTACATTCATTGTCTCTTCCATGCTTTTTAAAAGTTACGCATTAAGAGACATCACACCATAGTTAATCATACAAGACACTTGAAATTAATCCTTAACCTGTAATTGAAGGCTTTATACATTAAATAAACGTCTAGTGATTTACAATACATGTATGAGCATATTTCTTCCAGACACATCTTTTTCCAGCAGCTTGAAATATTGGTAAACATTAGTAAATGCATTGGTTAACCTATTTGAAAACAAATACTAAAAGGTTGGCAAGGATCCTCAACTGCTGTTTTGGGGATCTTGCAAAAAATGTTTGGTTTTACTCCCCACACACCTGATTCAGCTCACAAATGGCTTCTCAGCTCATTATCAACATGATAAATATTGGAACAGAGGAGACGGTGCAAGGCATACTGTATATTGAAAAATGATAGATAGATAGATAGATAGATAGATAGATAGATAGATAGATAGATAACAATTTAAAGAAGATAAGGTAATTAAGCAAAGCTTACAATAGCTGTCTTACTCTATTTAAAAGGCAGCACATTAACTGTCTGTTTGCTTTATTTTACAAAAGCACAGCGTTTTGTTGTTATTATGAGTGTGTACAATTAAAAATAGACCCTTTATAGATTTGAATGACATATTGCTCTTATTTGTTCGGTTAAAAAAGACAGAGTAATTTAAGTTTGTTTCGGCGTTATGAGGAAAAAATGCCACAAAGCGCACCGGCGCTTTTGTCGACCCCAGAGGGTTATTTGCCGGATGTCTGTGTCATGGCGGATATTGGTGCTGATTTGAGTGTTGCCGCATCAGTATGACAGTTTACTGATAGATAAAAAAAAAAAAATTCGGTGGAGTTTATTTATTTATTATATTTGAGTAAAGAAAAGACGTCGTGAATAAATGTGTGTTGCGCTGAACATTTTAATTTCGCTTCTTTTATATTTATTTATTTATATATTTAATACAATTGGTCAAACAGAAATGCACGCTGCATTAACACACGTTAATAAAAACAGTGCCATTAAAATTTATTTGCATTTTGACAGCCCTAATTAATATATTCATACAAAGCAAATTAAAAATTGCGTTACCTAATAAATGTATTGAGGCTGAACATCCAGCATATAGAATAAAATCAGACAAATTTTGATTATCAGGTGATCATGAATATCTCTGTTCTCAGTTATGATTACATCGCTGACTCCCTCTGCCTCGTCCACATTAACCCCAGACCTCTTGTTGCCTTTTACCCTGCTTGTTGTGAGCTTTGTATACTAGTCTACATTTGTGGTGTGTGAGAGCCAGGAAATTATACACCAGTGGGTTGAAAAAGCCACGTAATGACAGGAAATAGGTTGATGGGATTTCACCAAATACATAAAACTAAAGTAACGAGCCTGGTCTGAAAATTTAAGAGGTAGAAACTACAGATATTTGTGTTAAAAATGTAATGTAATAAATTGTCTAAAAATAAATATTGAATTAAAGTACGGGTACCAGAAACATCTACTTAAATACAGTAACAAAGTATTTGTACTTCATTACTTCCCACCTCTGCAAGTAGAAGACCATACTGTATGTTACTTAAATATTTTAACAATAAGCTTGCCACACCTATTTTCAGTAAGTATTCATTCAATCATTAATATTTCATTAGTGAACTGTTTATAATCGATTAGAAAAGCTTAAAATGCTATTATCCTTTATACTGTACTATTATCCTGAATAAACTCTGTTTAGTCTATATAGTTCATCCTGGAGTGTGTTGCCTAGGTGTGATTTTAAGTATTATGCAAAGGTAAATGCATGACACACTCCATAACCACATGACCTACAAGCTAACCAAGCCATTAAGTTGCGTAATACAATCACAGCTTCTATTCCACGCTAATTGGGCTCAAATGACCAGAGAGAGAGATCTCTCAACTGACCTACACGATAATCAAGGTTACTGTGCTTGTAGAACCGCAGAGCGCATCACAATTATCCACTCGCTGTTGCTCATGAAGCATGTCTAAAGCATTAGGGGAGATTGTGACTGTCATTGCCAAGTGCATGCTTCACCCTGTTGAACTTTAAGCCGTGTGTGTGTGTGTGTGTGTGTGTGTGTGTGTGTGTGTGTGTGTGTGTGTGTGTGTGTGTGTGTGTGTGTGTGTGTGTGTGTGTTTCATGACTATGTTCAATGACCCTTACATATGGATAGTAATATAAAACCTGACCTAACATTTTGACTGCAAGTACCAGTGCTGTTAAATCCAACTCTACACTTACACAAACAAGTCAATGAGTCAACACTAATAGATTTGAATTTATTTAATAGGGTGTGATTTGGCACACTGTCTTCTTCACTGAACACTGATAAAATATAATATGTTCATAAAATCGAACCGTTGCATCATTAAAGGCAATTCAGCTAACAGTTAAATTTTATTCTTACAATGTTCATGATACAATCCACAATGCTCATTGTGATATTTTAATGTCAGGGAATAGTGAAATGACACCCAGTCATTGTTATTTTCACTCTTCGGTTGAATTTAGACTTCATGCCAAACTAATTTTCGGGCTGCAGATGTGGAGTCGTTTGTAAGGATTACCCTGCCTCCAATTATGCATCTGACTTGCCAATAATCCAGTGAGCCATTATAATACGTTTAGGGAGTTGAAGACATTTACAATGGTAATGTACTGTATGTTGATGACGGAGCATGAAGCACATCGAAAAGATCATCTTAAAAACTCAAGGATAACCATATGCATTTATCTGCAATGCCAATATAACAGTTTTCTCCACAGGTTTTGAATTTGCCTACTATAATAATGGGATTTTTGCTTAAATTGCTTTTCAGGCATATTCCAGAACTGCTAATGCTTCAATCAGTATCACTTATCAGCTTTCTTCAATACTCTGACACAAGAATATAGAGCAAGGTGAATAATACCATGTGGATAACAATGGATTTGAACTCCTTTCATCATTTTTCCCCGTACTTATTATTAATGCTCATGATTCTTAGGCTAGACAAAGTAGCTATACACAGTATATGTCATTATTTTGACTCCTTTTAGATATTGTGACACTAAATATAAACATTTGCTAGTTAATTGGTGGCATTTTGCATGTTGGCAGACAGACATTAATATTCTAGATATAGCACATCAGGGAAATAATTAGGCTGCGATCTAGCTGGATCTGACAGATTAATGGATTGGCAACTGGAATCAGTAAATATGAGCAATGTTTCCCTTAGACTTTAAATATCAAAATGTTTTATGGCATGTCCAAAGAGAAATGTCACCAGGTACCCAGGCATGTATTTAAAGAGTGAAAATATCAGCACACTGTCAACTGAAATACAAAAGCAAGATTTATAAGACTCCCAATACACCGGTTAAACACTTGGTGCTGCCCTTCTCATCTCTGGTCTCTTCATTTTTGAATGTTATTTTAGCTGCAGGGTTCTATTCAACTCTGTAGGACAACTTATTCCAGTTTTGATGTCAGACACAGTTCATAGAAAATCAATGTAAAGCAATTCAAGAAACGTTTGCAAGTTATGAAAAATGTGCCTCAATTATCAATCTTTCGGTAAAGTTGTGTGTAAATGCTTTTGTCAGCCAAATTGCACTGAAAAATCCTACCAGATTTACGTTTTGGCAATGCAGCTTTTCTTTATGCTCAGGAAAAGTTCTAGTCAGCTTTAAATAACCAAGCATTAACACAGGACAGCAGATTTACCTTTATTTTTGCCCCAAAATCTGGAAATGACAAAATGACAACTAAGTTGGAAAAGTCAGGAAAGAACACCAAGAACAGTGTGTGCTAAATCTTCCAGTAATGTAGCTCAGCAATTACAGAGTGTCAGCCATCACAGACAAACACATACTCTTCACTCTTTTATAAAGTGCCATTTATTTTATTCTAATTAAATAACTGATCTTATCTGTCTTAATTTATGGATTCATTTTAAATTGCCTTCTTTCAGGTCATTACTATGAAATTTTCACACAGATTAAACATGCATTCGAAATTAATAAGCAATTTCAACTTATCACGGTGAGCCATATAGAAAATGGCAGTAACTCATGCCAAATATATGATCAGTCCAGGTTCACATCAGTAAGTCTCCTTCTATGTAAATGTATGTAAGCTGAGGAGCTCTTGCAAGATACAAAAATAATTTTTTAATTACTAAATGGATTTCATCAATACCACATTTTTGGTGCGTAAATGCACCTTAGGATGATTCACAAATAGAATTCTACGTTTTTTTGCTTGGTAAAAGATGCCAATTGTTAACACCTGCATTGTATATAGTATAGTACAAATTAATATACAAATTAGCTAATAAATATAAACCTATCTCTCAATATATGTCATACTTTCTACAACTAGCACATCTTATTCCACATAAATAGACTATGTTGTATGTACTAGTAATGTACCTTAGCAAATATTTGTGGTAATAACAAATGCCACAGGCTAAAACTAAAAGAGAAATGTTTGAAAATGGCTTACAACAGACCAAATAGTTTTCTATAAAAACTCAGGATTTTGTCAACAAGTGTTGAAAATGCAATAAAGAATTTATATTTGAGATTTGAGGGAAGACAAAAAGGGGCATAAAGAAATCTTGTCAAATGCTTGCTCATTTTCTGGTGTAGAAATCTGGCTTTAAAACCCATTCCCGTCACACAAGATTGTCGAAGGTTGTTACAGCTAAGAATTTCCTGGAATTTCATTGAAGCATGCGAATAAATACAAGGAGTTCAAATGTAAGATTTTTAATTAATAATAATCACAAAGATATCATTATTTCAGAAGACGTGTTTATCAGATTGATGCTTGTCTGTTGTGTTTGGGCATCATGTACGTGGCACTGACATTGATAAATGATCTGCTTTTAGTATAAACATCGCAAAAACATAAATGGCGCACATCTAGTAGTTACACTAATGCTGTTAATTTGCTTTCTTTGTGATATTACATGATGGGCAACCCTATGCATTTTTATTTTACTTTCATCCAGAAGTTTTTATCAATAGTAAATGTATACCAGCATGGAATAAGTATATATCTTACAAAGACTATAAAACATGGGATGCATTTTTGACAGATCTGCTTAAATGCATAGGTAGAGAACATTGTTATCATCTGGCCCATTGCTGAACAGTAACTTAAACAGTTTCCCAGATCTCAAGGTAACATGTTTGCAGGGAATGAAAGTTTAAGCTTTCTTGCATTGTCTCAGCATGTCCAATTCCATGTGCTCAAGTGTTTCACACTTTCACATGCCCATGTGCTCATAATAGGACTTATTATTTCTGCATCTAATAATGTTCTCACCGCATCACAATGCAGCAGGGTTGCCTACTAATTGTTGCTTTTATAAGAAGGGCAAAGGATTTGATGGGAGAATTCCAGCACCTGTCTGCTTTCCTACAACGCACTCAGGCAAACAGGCGCAGTCTAAAGGGAGAGGAGTTTGATCCAATGCAAATTAAACAACAACAATTTCCTATCTAGTTGAGCTGTAAATGTGAGTGCTTATTATCTCAGGATGTGCATAGCAAATTGCATGTGTTTTCTGTTGTTGTTTTTTTCTTCTAAAACACACACACACACACACACACACACACACACACACACACACCCCGTTTACCTCTCACCATTGACCCTTAATTGTTCCTTACTGCACTCTTGCTTTGCTTCTCCTGCCTCCCTTTTTCCAGTCTGTGTGTTTCAACAGCTTTCTCCTACTATTGAATTTGCATGATAATAACTTGATTATTTCCTGCTTCAAGTACTTTACGCCTTTTGGATATCCTCACACTACCCCCTTTATGCTGATGCCTGTGCACAAACTGAAAAAGACATCTTACTGATGAGAGTACTCTGAACATTTGGCCAAAATGTCTGCTCCTAATGCATTTATTTTACTTTTTGTATATTTTTTTTCATCTATTCATTGTTAAGAAATATATGGAAGTAAGAAAAAAGGTTGTGAAAATGACTCTGCAGCTACTGACATGCTTATCCTCTGCTTTCTGTAGGACCCGGCAGACAAGGAAGCATATTAAACAGAGCACTCCAGTGCTATTCCCTCATTAATGAATCTCTTTATACCATCGATTACTATTGTTAGCCTAATGGAATTTTTAATTAGGATCACTCGACTTTTCCGCTACAACTTAATGAGAAAAAAGTGCCGTTTTCTTTTTGAAACACCCCTTTTCTTCAAACGGTCTGCAATTCTTTAAATCCAAAGTGCAGACAATTGCAAGATTATTCTTTCTAATTGGCCACACAGACAGTCTATTTTACTAAAAGGCTCGTAATCTCAATATGAGTCAAATTAAAAGGGTTTAATGAATGAAATGTAGAACTATACTTTAAAGTAAATGTACATACAAATAGTGCAAACTGAATTTCCATCACTCCAACAAATGATCAATCTCATAGTATTTTCTTGTTTTTCAATATTACTAGTGTTCAGATATTTTCACCGTACTGTAAGTAGTGTCTGGTTAAATTACTGACATAACATAACGGACATGACAATGCCAAATCGGAAGCATGTGATTTTATGTAAAAAAAAATAAAATAAAAAAAATGATGTATTAGTGCTGGAAGAATGAGTGAGTAACTTTGAGTGAACATTTTATCCTTCTGGTTTAAAACCATCATTTGTAGAACAAAAGAAATCTCCAGCGCAGACAGAATGAGGTCAAGTTAACTTGCCATTCGGATAACAGAATAAGACCGATCTTCAAAGTCGACAACAAAATGAAAGGAAACAAATGTAGATTTCGTTTGAATTCTGACTATAATACTTCAACTGAGCTACACGCAAAACATGATGAAAGATCACATTCTGGGTCTAAATGTAAAATCATTGTTGCTTATTCCCTAAACAACATTGTGTATTTATCACTTGACTTCCTCATCACAATACTTGTGCGTCAGATTGAAGACAGATGCAGACACATTAACTGATTAAGAAAATATCCTACAATACACACAAGAATAGACACATCTACTCTAACTCTAATGATCGGTTTCCTCAGTAGCTTTTTATTCTACATTTCTGCTCTTAGCTGCACACAGATCTGGACAAAGGAGACAGTGAGGTGAAATACACACTCTCAGGAGAAGGGGCCGGTGCCATCTTCACCATTGATCAGACCACTGGAGACATCCATGCCTTACGTAGCCTGGACAGGGAGGAAAAGCCTTATTACATACTTCGAGCACAGGCTGTGGACATCAACACCAACCGGCCCTTGGAGCCCGAGTCTGAGTTCATCATCAAGGTTCAGGATATCAATGACAATGAGCCAAAGTTTCTGGAGGGCCCTTATACAGCTAGTGTCCCTGAGATGTCACCTGTGGGTAAGAACATTCTAATACTTATTTTAAGTTTAACTTTTCAGATAAGTTCATAAGAGGAACATGTGATTATATCTGCCTCTGGAAGGGTTGAACATAAAATTCAGTCATTATTTTATACTACACCATTGTTTTTTAGATCTAAAGGTCGTTAGTTCAAATTCCAACCACACCAAGCTAAAATTCCTCGGCCCTTTGAACAAAAAGGCACTTAATCCCATAGTCGCCCAGTAGAATGAATAAGATAAATGTAAGATGCTTTGGATCTCAAATTCCATAAATATGAATTTAATGTAATGTAGTGTAAATGAATGTATATATTAATGTAATACAGTGTGATAAATGTAGTAAAAGATATGCAAGGAGCATGGGAATAGAAACTGTAATTCTATCATCTTCCTGAATTTTCATTGTACAAAGTCCATCAGAATTCTGATACCACCTTTTTAGATTTTATGTATATTAAACATTTAAACCTAATCATGGTCACAAGCTGTGCAATAGCTTGAATCAGGAGGCTTACACCTCTATAAGTACTGTGTTATTTTTGGAATTGATATGTGAGCAAATTACCATTTTATTCCCCTAAATCTTAAAGCCCAGTGTTTGGAAGCACTTTGGTTTCTCAGTAAGTTACAACACAGGTGGCCAGTGAGTGGTGAACCGAAACATATATAGTGTCATGTAGCCACAAATTAGAGTATCACAATTGTACAAAAACATCCACACATCTATGCCAAAGTCATCTTTTTGTTTCAGACAGTAAAACTAAAACATACACGCACGCTCAAATGTCTCTTTACTGCTTTTCCCAGCTGATTTATTCTGTCTTAAAGAAATCACCACAATGATTAGGAAGTTATTGCAAATATGACACTCTACTTGGAAGTTGAGAGGTTTTTAAAAACACATCTCAGGATCCATAGATCTGCCTGATTTTGACAGCATAACTAGCTGACAGCAGAATAGGAAATAAAAATCTTCCCCCGAGAGAGTCACACCAGTGAAAGGTAGGCTAAAGTTTTAATGTTTTTTTTTAAAGCCATATTTAGTTTTATTGCATTCAAATTCAAAGCTTTTGCTTTGTTATATGCTGTTAAAAGCCTGAATGGATCGCTCATACTGTGTCATTATCAGGTTTCATTTGTACCTTTATAATGTGGAATATTTTCATCAATTAAAAATTGAGACCTTAAGCCATATTCATAGTGAATAAATCTTCTGGGGTAATTTCCTAGTATTTAGGTCTATGGTTCGATTTCTATCCGGATCAGGAATGTCAATGTTTTTTCTCCATTCTCCCTTTGCAGGTTGAATTTCCTGTTTTTTTTATTTTGTATTTTTTGTTTTACCAAACTCAGTGGTCAACTGATTATTTTAGTCACAATACAGATACATTGATTCACGATTGTCTATGCAGATGTTGCCATTTTTATGAAAGCCATCTAGATAAAAATTAAACAAGAGTAGATTTAAATGCTAAAGTTGCTTACCCAAGACAGAATCAATTTCATTACACAGTGCTGCTTGGCAGAAACCATCTTGATGTTGTGTTTTAAACATTCACAGTACTTTCTTTTCAAGTAGTCAATATGTATTTTCATTTTTATTTTATTTTTTTTACTACACTTGATACAGCTAAACTTGCAGATGGAGGAACGCAATGAGCAAAGTCTTATTTACATGGACTTCCATACTTTTTTATTATTAATCTTTTTTTTTTTCAAATCATTTCAAAATTTATTCTCCCCTGTGTCTCAATTCTCTCCTATATCTTTTCATTCACTTGGCTGCCATGTTGCCACATGTATGAAGTATGATCATATAACCACATGGCACAAACATCCAGGAAAAAATCATAGAAAATACCACCTACTGGAAACCCACCCCTCTTGCGGTCAGTTTATTGGTGTTTAAAAATGAGATTTTTTTATCACTAGGCAAACATATATTATTTATTAAAGACGTCCCCATTGATTAACTAATCCAATTCAAATAATGACATACTAATGAAATACAGTACAGTATTCAGGTAATGCTTATTTTCCATGTTTCTAAAGTGTGTCGTACCTTATTAACACTGTATTATATTGAATTTAAACACTTCCTATTAGTTTCACCCTATAAAATATGCTACAGAAAAGAAGAAAATCAATTAGTACTGTTCAGCTGCTTTGATATGCAGCAGGTCTTTGCAGGTCAATTCAAATTTTACCCACTCTAGTCCCCACTCATGAAATATGTCATCCTTGCCCCTGAGGCTTATTAAACTTGTTTATCCAGGTGCTGCCTTTTGTAAAGTGCTCTTGAGAAGGCTATGCAGTATTTATGGTTGGATAAAGCATTTGAAAAGCTCTACTGCAGATCAAAGTATTAACCCACTTCTGTGGGTTAGTTACTTTGTCACACACTGCATACGCTCTCTGAATTGACAAAGAGGCTTGAACATGACGTGTCTGTGGGTAAATATATTTGTAAATTCCTAACATCCTTCATAGGTTTTTTTTTTCTTTTTTTTTTTTACAATTTGAGGCAATTTTCTACTCATACAGTAGAGTATGCATACGTGTATTTATTATTAATATTCACAACTTGTCCATCTCACAGGAGAGCGACATAGACCTGTCTCTCTTTTTTTTTTTCAGATTTATTTATTTTTTATTTGAATTTAAACATTCTACACAATTATACTAATCTTTTGATTCTGAAAGAATATTTCATTAAAGCCTACAGTCATTCATAAGATTGAATCAAATCAAATTCAAACTGAAATGAAAATGTGTCTGTAATCGCACATTTCAATATACAGTATCTCAGATTTAATGCAAACAGCAGTGTCCGAATGAATAAAGCAGGTAGTAGGTACTGATGTATTATCTTGTACCAATCTTTTCAATCCTTTTTAAATACATAGTAAAGTGTATCACAGTGGTTGTAAAACCAACAGTGGCTGTTTTTCAGTTCTCTCTCTCTTTTTTCTATGCTGTGATTTAGTGTATGCAGTCTCTCTCAGCTAGCTTGTGAATCATGCATTTATGGAGAGTAATTAAGTTTAGGATCCTTCTGCTTGACTGCCCTTGGTTAAAGGGAGTGACAGCATGGTACATTATCACTCTTAAAGGCAGGTCCTGGTGTTACTGGCAAACTGCCATCTTTACTCTAACTTTAATTAAAGTTAGCAGGTAGTCTGTCATTCGAGAGAGTTATGGATATGAGAGTGTGAGGAAACAAATAAGGAAGTAAATAAATAAAAAAGTACTGTTCAGTACCCTCAGGATATGTGAATATCCTTGCTGTAATAGACTTTTCATTTTGTGGCCTTATTATATTATAAGGTTCTCTATGGGTTAAGAATGAATGGGAAATCCTTACAATACTAAGGTCACAACTTACTGAACATGCGAGAAGCCTATTTGTAAAGAAATAATGTTCACTATTATTTATTTGTCCGCTGAACCTTTATTTTTGTGAAAACGTGCAACAAAAACACCATTCATATAAATAAAAGAAGCATCATGCTTTTTATACAACCAATACTATCAAGAATAAAAGAAACAGTAACTCAAGTACATCCACGTCACTGTTTGAGCATAATACCCAGTGTGCCCGGCATTGATCTGAACCACTCTTCGTGCTTTCCCCCTTAATAAGAAGAATAAGAGATCAAAGTAATACACCAGAAGATTGTCTTTCTCTTGTTCTGAATGGCAACAAAACACCTTAAAACATAAAGACAAATTCTTACATCTGCTCTAGTCACTTTTAACCGAGTGTGAGGCTAAGTATGCATCATTATTCTAGTTGCTCTACTATGCATTTAGGATTTTAAAGCAGCTTCTCTAGCACATGCAGAGTTCTGACAATTATATTCGAGTGAAGGGTTTCAGCTGTATATTATCAATTGAAGTGTGTTGTCTCGTAAAGCACATTTGATGCTTTTAGCTTTTCACAAAAATTGCTCACATCTGAACAGCAGGAACAACACTATAATAAAGCTACCATTATATCAGAACATTTTACAAAGCTAATGTCAGTACAGCCAGGCCAACACCAAAAACACCAAAAATCAAATCACTGAACACAAACCACTTTTTGGCACACTCACTTTCTATAGTAACCCTTTATAACGATTCAATATTCAAGAATGTATTGGCTTAAGTATAGGAAATAGTGTGACACACTATTCAAGAAATTCTCACTCTGTTAATCCAGGCACAAGGACATATATGGGAAAAAGGACATAATTTACAAAAATATAAAATTACAATGCAGGAATTGTTTATTTTTTATAAACCCACATAAAATTTTACACAGTATTTAAATCTTGCTGAACTCTGCACCCCAGTAGCACCACCTACCCTCCAACCCTCACTATCACGACCCCCCCCAAAATGAGACACACACACACTCACACACACACACACACACACACACACACACACACACACACA
>JAAIIK010000067.1:759241-782321 GCA_014706435.1 Silurus glanis | reverse complement strand
CTATCTATCTATCTATCTATCTATTTATCTATCTATCTATCTATCTAAGCAGTGGTTTAGCCTGCAATAGTCTACTATATGCTTAAAGTTCTGTGGGCATTTGGCCATGACACATTTGTGTTTTGAACATATCTTTTCAGATTTTTTAGTGTGATTGTGGGAATTGCACATCCAACAGTAATACCTTTGGTAAAGTTTGGCAGTGATGTTGGGTTAGGAGGACCAGGGTACATTCCAGTTTATAACAAAAATGTTCGGTGTGGTAGGCCAGGGGTCTGTGCAGGCCACTCAAATCACTTCAGCCTTGGCAAATCATGCTGGAACAGGTTTGGATTAAACCCCTTAGTTCCACTGAAGAAAAATTATAATGTTGCAGCACAGAAATATTCTATAAACATTTGTGCTTCAAACAGTGTGGCAGAACTAAAACTAGCTAAATTTTACAGCTGTTGTCTGTAGACCCTGGAAAGAACTCAGATTTCTTAGTATGTGGAACAAACAAATGTCTTTATGAACATTTTTCTCCAATCATTGTGCTGTGCTCTTGACACCTAACAGCACAACCGAATGAAACAAATACTGGCTTGTTGATAATAAAAGTTTCCCATTATGTTTTTTGCAGCCGTGAGCATGGCTGACTTCCCATTGATGTGTCTCACTCAGGGGTGTATTTAGTAGGCTAATTTTTGCACACGCAAGCTATTGTTCTTTGGGAAACAGACTGGAAAACATCTAAGCAATTAATAAGAACTTTTTTGTGTTAAATCTATAAAAAGCCTACAAAGCCCATTCTAACAGCTACTAAAAAAAACAGTGCGTGATATTGACTCTGAACTATATGAAATGTATACACTGTGGAAAAGGACATATTCTCTGTCATTAATTCATTAATCTCTTTCTAAGTTGCCAAATTTATATGCTGCTACATGTGAAAGCTGATATTTTGTATGATCATTATGTCCCTGATGTTATGTGCAGATATTACTTTTTAATCTGGTATGACGTCATTGGTGTGTTATATTTGTTTATGTAATGTTCTACATTGTTCATTTTTATTATGGTGTTTTGCCACATGGTCCTGGAGGAACACAATTTCACACATCACATTGTGTCTTTATATATATCTCAATGGCATAAAAAAAAATCTGTTTGACTTGGAACAAATAATCAAGCTAATTAGTGCTGCCAGACTCAATCTATAAAAGTTGTGTGATACACTTCAGCAATTCATTTCAGTTAAGAACATATAGTCGACTCTGAATGTCATCACTGCTGCACTTATTAATTCTCAACCACATCCTAAATAAGATCATGGCCTTCTTCCAGCATCCCTACAGCACTGCTATGCAGTCAAACATGGCTGGCCTTTGTTTATTGGATTAAAACCTAGATCTTGTTCAGCCAATGTTTTAATGCCATTGTTAACCACCTGCTAGCCACAGGGTACTGTGTTAATAAAGGCGTAAGCCTATTAGCTTAAGCAGATTATCCTGATGTGTTAAAAAAATATATAGTCTACTGCTGAAAACAACCACACACATGTTCACATCTCTCTCAGATAAATCAATTCATTTTCCGCTATTAGAAGGTAGAGAATATGTCATTTTCTTCTGTAGAAATTAATTGTAATAGATCAAAATGTAATAGATTTCCATAAATTAAAAAGAACACTTATTTGGACCCTGTTTTTATTTAATTTGTATTTTTTTTTTGCAGGAGCTTATGTGACAAAAGTAACGGCAACAGATGCAGACGACCCGACTTATGGCAACAGTGCAAAAGTGGTGTACAGCATCTTGCATGGCCAGCCATATTTCTCTGTAGAACCTGAAACAGGTAAACTCCATATATCTTTCTAAATGTCTGTATTTATAAAAAAAGAGGTATCAAACCTCTTTTGTATATATTTTTACGGTGGCCAAGAAGTGCAAATCACATAAACAAATCAGAAAAAAATTAACAAATTAGAAAACACTAACAAATTTGAAAACAAAATAACAAATGCAAAAACAAAATAACAAATCCAAAACCACATTAACAAATCCAAAAACACAACGACAATTCAGACAATACAAAAATAGTTTAAAGTAAATGGAAAGCTTTACACATGTACAAGAAACAAAGGTATAAGATTTCATACTTCCTGTATATCTTGAATGACAAGTGTCTTGTCCAATGATCGGTAAGTGTTCCATTCACAAACTATACCTACCTTTTTCCAGTTTGTCTGAATTGTCGTTGTGTTTTCGGATTTGTTAGTGTTTTTTTTTTGTTTTTTGTTTTTTTTTGAGCAGCAAATAATAATAATATTCTTATGTTAAAAAAAAAAAAAAAATCAATTTGCCTTTGCATTTATAAAAGTAAAAAAGCATACTTTTCAAAATAAATTGTCTTGTTCCAGGAAACATCAACAACCTTGATGGTTATTATTTTTTAATTAGAAATGCGCTTTATTAATTTAGATTGCTCATTATTTTATAAAATACAACTAAACCTCTGTAGCATTCTTCTTTGTTGTTCAATTAAATTCAATCCATTGCTCTTTGAATAGAAATTGGCACAAAGCAGCTTTAAAGAAATCTGGATGTAGATTTAGATAACTAATAAACAACATGAGGAAGAAATGTTGAGCCAGACTCAAAAGGGAATCTATTTGGATTACACCAGAGAGGGGGATTATAAATAATTGCAATTTACAGGTGTGGAAGGGCAAAGACAAAACAGTGTTAAATTGTGTTGAAGGATGTTAAGAATAAGCATATGGTATTGTATGGTATTGTATAAACATATTGTGAAGCCTTTATGATTACAGCAGTTGTTCTTAAGATATAATCAAAAACCTCTATTTGTGTATCCACTAAAGCAAAGGTGAGTCATAGGCATAAATGAGTTGCTAATCATTAGAAAGATCTATATATGACTGCATAACAGAAGGTAGCACAGGCATGAGGGCACCCTGGGATATCAGTATCCTGCCAGGGGGGACATCAGCATCCCCTGATAGCTGACAGCATCAAAACATCCTGATTATCCTTAATTTGCTAACCCTGAAACCTCAGATCTGCACCTTAACTTAAGAGAAAAGCAATTTAACATACTTTCTGATTAAACAAATAGATTTTTAACCTGGAAACCCAAGACAGATGCTGAGTCCTGAACACTAATTAAAAAGGCTGTTCCTTAGGTAACAAAACAAACAAACAGACATTGTTCGGTATTATTCAAGGTACTAATTAAGATGCACTCAGATACTGTGGGGTGAGTCCATTCGGTGCTTCATAGGTCATTAACAGAATTTTCTGATCAATGCAAAATTTTACTGGGAGCCAAAGTAGCATAGATTAAGTAAAGATAATATGGACTGCTGCATCCAGGATTAACTGGAGCTTTATGAACCTGATTTAAGATTCAGATAAGCCTAAATATAAAGTGAAAAGCTTTTTTCTGCATCACATAACATACTCTTAGATTAGCAATGTTTCGGAAAAAAAATGGTAATATTATCCACACAAGTTTTAACCACACTGGAGTTCATAATCACAGCACATGCTTTCACTTCTTCACATGAAGGAATTGATATTTTGATGAGTTTTGCAGAAGTTACTTTTACTATCTGCTGCTGAGTCTAGTATAAGTAGTTCTGCCACACAGCTGCATGGCATCACAATAGTAGTAAAAGCTAATATGGCCTTGTGAAACACCAAACTGCTTTGTATGCGTGGACTCATCCATTCACCATTAACTTTTACAAGCTAATGGCAATCAGTCAAATAGGCTCAAAACCTGGAAAGAGACATTCCCTAAACCGCAACAATTTGTTCTAGTTTATCTTAAAGAATATTGTGATCTATTTATTGTATTAAAAGCTGCACAGAGATCAGATAACACAAGTAATGCATTAGACCTAAAATAGCCATGTATGACTAAATGTAAGTCAGTATAAACATGCTTTTTTGCCCAGTATTGTACCTACTTAAAAAAAAAAAGGTTAATAAAAAAATTAAAAATTAAAAAATGAAAATTTCCTGTCAGAATGAAGTCAATCCACAGGATCCAATTTAATTACAACATATCGACCCCATTAAACAAATGGTGAAAAGCTGCTTGATTTCATTACGTTGTGGCTGGTCTGAGCAATAGATTCACATCAGAGGGCAATTCTAAACTGTAACTCACTTTGAAATGTGGGGAAGCCATAGATATCCTGTCAACTCAATAGCCTTAAAAATCAATGTCCATGTGAGCAGGTGCTACATTTCACATTACCCAATAATCCAGTGAATGCAAAGTAAGCTTGCTTACATTTAATGGTATATCTTCTCTATTGTATGAAACATAATTTAAATGCTATCAAATAAACAGCAATCATGTGATATAATTGTCACTAAATTCTTATTTTCTATGAATTCAATTAAATATGACTATTCAACAGATGTGAAGTGTAGTTTAAATCAAAACACGTCATGCATTACTTGGATAAACAATTGTAAATAAGTCAGCACACATTCACACATCACTGCTCTGACATCCCGAAAATCCGTTGGTTAGGATTCATTTAGACATCACTATCACTGGAACCACACAGAGTACTGATTCAATTTCCCAGGATTAAATTTCCTGTGCAGCCCAAAGGGGTTCATACTGTAACAGGAAGGACAAATCAACCTTCCTCGTGTAATGCTATAACAAAATTGATAACTCCTGTATAGACCTACATTACACACAGCAAGAGATATAAATAGAAAAAAAAAAAAAAACTAACAGATAAATAGGAGAGAAAATGAGAATGGGAGGAAGGTGGGATCAATCATTCAGCACTTCACAGAGCCGTGCGCTTTGCTAAAATTCGAACAGCGCATACCTTTCACGGTGTTCCCTTTCTCAAGAACCCAAGAGATAAAATGTGACATCTTTCCATATTACCTGATACCAGTGCATGAACCACCTCTAAGAACCTTTTAACCATCTACCTAAAAGTCTAATTTTGCCCTGTAGGGTGCTTACCTGATCTGTAAAAGCATCGTCTGGCATTAGACATGTTTTTCTGTACTGAAAATATAAAAGCAACAAGCTTTAGTCAGATACAAAGGATAAACTCCTCACCAAATGACCTCCATTTCTCAGAAAAGATCAGTGGAATTATTTTGTGAGCATTTATCAAGAATCAGTGTTGTTGACCAACTTTTAAGACCAAATAAAATGTTTGTAGTCAATTGGAATATCAATGAAACAAAAAAAAAAAAACATTGTTCAGTGCATCCAAATGCATTTTTAGGATGCACTTTGGTAACTTTTATTTCTAAGGACTTAATTTTATTGTGCATTTAATGTTATGCCACTTGGCTGTGCCTCTTATCTTCAATATATTCTCTACATTCAAAAATCTTTTTATTCCATTTCTGAACATTGTTCTGTTAGTCACCTCCTACATGCTGACCTAATTTCCAAATAATGCTTATGCTTTTTTTTTTACTTTGTTTTTGGTCAAAAGGAGTTATTAGGACTGCCCTACCTAAAATGGACCGTGAGGTAAAGGAGCTTTATCAGGTGATCATCCAGGCCAAAGACATGGGAGGCCAACTGGGAGGTCTGGCAGGAACCGCAACCATCAACATCACCCTTAGTGACGTCAACGACAACCCACCTAGATTCTCCAAAAGTAAGACATATATGATTACATTACTTTAATGATTTCAATCTATTTTCATAATGTAAAAGGTTTATAAAATACTGCAATAAGTAGATATCTGCAGAGTATATAAAGTCTTTAAATTATATAAATCAAAGTAAAACAGAAACGAAAACTATGATTCTTCTTCATTGTGCCCTGACATGGAAATGGTCATTTTTCATTAAAAAACAAAAAAGGAAGACAGATACAGTGCAATTTCAGAACATGACGCAACACTTAAAGAGATTTTGGTAAACATCATTTTATATTGCAGTATATCAGATTTTAAAATAAATGATCAAGCTAATTTTCAGGGTACTTACACCACTTTCAAGAGCGCTTTACAGGGTGTTTGATCTGTTAAAGCTTTTTCATAAAAAAGTAAAATAATAAATAAAATAAAAAAATAAATAAAAAATAAAAATAATAAAAAAAATCTTTATACAATTGTTTTATTTTGGAAAGAAAACTATTAAAATATATCCAATGCCATGTATAATAAAAGGTCTAGAGTTGATTG
Source organism: Silurus glanis (assembly GCA_014706435.1). Lineage (NCBI taxonomy): Eukaryota > Metazoa > Chordata > Actinopteri > Siluriformes > Siluridae > Silurus > Silurus glanis. Next base: position 776,130 of record JAAIIK010000067.1, on the reverse strand, counting down.
TAGATATGGCATTTTAAATTGTAATGCAAAGTTATTATCTCTAACCACCTAACACTGCTTCTGAATCATCCTGGCCCTCATGTTAATAATAATAATTTGTTGATGCACTGTGTGCTGAGGGTGGCATGGAGATGACCTGGATAGAATTGCTGCTTTAAAGCTTTGAAACTGTGCACCTCCCATAGCATTCTGATGGCTGGATTGCCTACTAGGTGTGACTGAGTGCAAATGTGTGTGGGCATGTTGTCCTGTGATCAGTTTGTATTTTTCTATTGTTCTGGGGATAGGGACAGACTCCAACACAGACACAACCAAGATAAAGTGGTTTCTGAACAATGAATAAATACAGATTGAGCTTTAAATAATTTTTAAAGACACCAAATTGGACAATATAGTTTCTCTTTTATTTAATCTTACTGTTGATTTCTAAGATTTGTTTTTACTTTGCATCATTTTGTCATAATTTTTCAAAAGCGTACAGACATTTCACCACACATACAGTGTCTCTATGTATTGTATATAACGGTGGACTTTATATTGTATAATAAAAGTGTATATTTGTGTAATTAGGTCAGGAGAGAATACTTTGACATTTACTGCATGTTAGATTCTGTCCCTTGTGGATGTTTTTTTTTCTTACCCTGTTTTTCTCGTTCAGTACATTGCTCTACATTGTCTAATGACTTTCCAATTAGCTGGGTTGTTTCCCCCTCCCATAAAAAGCCACTGAAAATTAACTGCATCTAATCAGTTCTACCAGTGGTGACTCCAGAACATTTAAAAAAAAAAGGGAGTCCAGAAAAGATCAGAGAAAACTGGCATGTATTTTATCTAAAATTCAGAATAAATAGTATTTACAAAGTTACCCTACTGAATGCAAAGCTTAATTTAGTCTTCTGGAAACATAATTGAACACCACTCTAATGCTTTATGGTATGAGTAAGGTAAAATCTGCTAAATGTGCAGCTAAAACTCTATAAACAATAATTGTTTATACACTTGGAACATCATTTAAAATAGTAAGATTCACCATTAAACTTTACATTGCATGTTAAATTGGGGAGGTGGTAGCTCAGTAGTTAAGGAATTGGACTTTGGATCGGAAGGTCACAAATTCAAATCCAATCACCACCACCAAGCTGCCACTGTTTGGCTCTTGAGCAAGGCCCTTAACCCTCTCCTGCTCATTTGTAAGTTGCTCAAGGCATTTGGCCAAATGCCATAAATGTAAATTGTGTACTTTTTCACCGTATGTGAAGCCGACATTAAATGTTGCATCATATCGTGCAGTTTCAGTACAATGAGACACTGGATTATTCTTTGTGAATGATTAGTTTATAATATTACAATTTTATGGACCCCATCCAAGGAAGTCATCACTGAATAGAGTGCATGTCTTTTTTTGTATATACAAATAGCCTAACTATCACAACACTGATTATTATTAACACTGATCGTTATTTTGCATTTTATTTCCATAAACTTTAAATAAACTTATCAAAATGGTACAAATTAATTAGAAGCCTAATCATGTTTCCTACACCAGATACATTTCACTTGCGTGTGCCTGAGTCTTCAGCGGTGGGTTCCGCTGTGGGCCGAATCAAAGCCCATGACCTGGACATTGGTAAAAATGCTGAGGTGGAGTATAGCATTGTCCCTGGAGATGGAGGAGCCATGTTTGACATCATCACCAATGAGCACAACCAGGAGGGCATCATTATTCTCAGACAGGCAAGACTTTATTATTGCATTACACTCAGACACACACACACACACACACTCTGTGTCAATAAAACACGTCTCTAGGTTACGACCGTAACCCTAGTTCCCCGAGGGAACAAGACGCTGCGTTGAAACACCATAGCGTTTCAACGCAGCTCGAGTTCCTGAAGGGGAACAATATATTTTGCCTGAAAAATTAAGATAGTCTTCTAATAATGCAGCTGATATGTGAATACAGTACATAAACCTTTGCATGAAATGAATACCTTACTCAAACCCATTCTTGAGTCAGTTTATCTTTTTTAATTAATTAATTAATTAAACTTTCAAGAAGCTGTCATGCATGAGAATGTTGTATTGTACAAACAGGTATTATTTTAGTGTGTAAGGTCATAGAAAGCTATAAATATATACCAATTTTTTTTTGTGGTCTACTGAAAATATTTGTGCTGTTGCTTAGCATTCAGAAATTATGTCTAATTAGCTTAAGACATACTTATTTTACGAATGCTATATCTCCCACCTGCTTCATGTTAGATTTATTTAAAAGTTAGAACAAAGAAAAACCTTTTTTTTTTGCTTATGACCAACTGTGGGCAATTGAAGTACAATAGCTTGTCTGTTAAAACTGTGTGCACATATTTTCTTTTGAAAAAAGTGCAAATGAACCCGGACATGGACACAGTTTACTGCAAAACTCAAATATCAGTTAAATACACACCTGCATATAAGCGACACCTTATAAAAACTCACTGTTGATACATTTTTTTGGATACTTTTTTTTAGGCGTGTAACGGTACATGTATCCATAATTAAATTTTTCTTTATTTTTTTTGTATTATTATTACATTTAAAAACATACACACCAACGCAAGAGGTATAAAAAAAAAAGTAAAAAAAAAAAAAAAAAAACTATAGTAAGTGCAGTGTCACTGTGGCTACTTACTCTGCACCAGAAATAAGATTTGTTGTCTGGCTAGTGCTGTGGATTCTTTATTTTATTTATTTTTTTGTCCAGTTCCAAGAATTTCTCTTAAAAGGAAAAAATCCTGACAATTCCATATATTGAGGAAGTGAATGAATGAAGAAATTAGTTGAAGTATGCTGAAATAAGTATAACAGTTAAGTAGATCATATATTTAGATAATTAAATATTAAATGTAAAACACACACACACACACACACACACACACACACACAAACACACACACAAACACACACACAAACACACACACACATACACGTCTGTATTACTCAAATGGGGGTTAACAAATATAAACTATTTAATTAAGGTTTTTTTTTTTTTTTTTTTTTTTTTCTTCTTCTTTCGGCTGCTCCCATTAGGGGTTGCCACAGCGGATCATCCGTCTCTATACCCCCTGTCCTCTACATCTGCCTCTTTTAAACCAACTACCTGCATGTCTTCCCTCATCACATCCATAAACCTCCTTGGCCTTCCTCTTTTCCTCCTTCCTGGTGGCTCCATCCTCAGAATTCTCCTACCGATATACCCCATGTCCCTCTTCTGCACATGTCCAAACCATCTCAATCGTGCCTCTCTCACTTCATCTCCAAAACTTCCTACATGCGCTGTTTCGCTAAGAAACTTATTTCTAATCCTGTCCATCGTCGTCACCCCCAATGCAGACGTCAACATCTTCAGCTCTGCTACCTCCAGTTCCGGCTCCTGTCTTTTAGTCAATGCCACTGTCTCTAAACCATACAACATAGCAGGTCTCACCACAGTCCTATAAACTTTCCCTTTCACTCTTGCAGATACTCTTCTATCACAAATCCTGCTATCACTCTTCTCCACCCAATCTACCCTGCCTGACAATTTTCTTCACTTCCCTAACACACTCTCCATTACTTTGCAATGTTGTCCCCAGGTACCTAAATTCCTTCACCTTCACCACCTCTCCACCCTGCAACCCCACCACTCCACTGCCCTCTCTCTCATTCACACACATGTACATTGTCTTACTCCTACTGACTTTTATTCCCCTTCTCTCCAGTGCATACCTCCACCTATCCAGGGTCTTCTCAACCTGCTCCAACTCTCACCACAAATCACAATATCATCCACAAACATCATAGTCCAGGGAGACTCCTGTCTGAGCTCGTCCATCAACCTGTCTATCACAACTGCAAACAGGAAAGGGCTCAGAGCCGATCCTTGGTGCAATCCAATCTCGACCTTGAATCAGTCTGTCGTTCCTACTGCACACTTTACTGATGTCACACTGTCCTCATACATCTCCTGCACTACACTTTCATACTTCTCTGACACACCTGACTTCCTCATACAGTACCACAACTCCTCTCTTGGCACCCTGTCGGTCACTTTCTCTAAATCCACAAAGACACAATGCAACTCCCTCTGACCTTCTATATAGTTCTCCATCAACATTCTCAAAGCAAATAATGCATCTGTGGTGCACTTCCTTGGCATTAAACCATACTGTTGCTCACAGATGGTCATTTCTTCTCTCAGCCTGGCTTCCACTACTCTTTCCCATAACTTCATGGTGTGACTGATCAACTTTATTCCCCTGTAGTTGTTGCAGGTCTGCACATCTCCCTTATTCTTAAAGATAATTACCAGCACACTCCTTCCCCATTCCTCAGGCATCCTCTCACCTTCCAAAATCCTGTTAAACAAATTCGTTAAAAACTCCACTGCTATCTCTCTTAATCATCTCCATGCTTCTATCGGTATGTCATCTGTTCCAACCGACTTTCCACTCCTCATCCTTTTAATCGCTGCTGTCACTTCATCCTTACTAATCCTGTCCAGTTTCTTATTCACCATCTCCACACCATCCAACCTTCTCTATCGCTCATTTTGCTCGTTCATCTGCTGCTCAAAATACTCTCTCCATCTTCTCAACACACTCTCCTCACTAGTCAAAACATTTCCATCTCTATCCTTTATTGCTCTAACTTGCAGTACATCCTTCCCAGCTCGGTCCCTCTGCCTGGCCAATCGGTACAAATCCTTTTCTCCCTCCTTAGTGTCCAACTTTTCATACAGCTCCTCATATGCCTTTTCCTTGGCTTTCGCCACATCCCTCTTTACCTGCTGCCGCATCTCCTTGTACTCCTGCCTACTTTTCACATCACTCTGTCGATCCCAATTCTGTTTTGCCAACCTCTTTCTCCTTATGCTCTCCTGCACTTCCTCATTCCACCACCATGTTTTTTTGTCTTTCTTTCTTTTTCCAGATGTCACACCAAGTACCTTTCTAGCTGTCTCCCTTATTATTTCTGCAGTAGTTGCCCAATCATCCAGCACCTCTTTATCACCACCAAGCCCCTGTCTGACCTCTTCCCTGAATCTCACACTACAGTCTTCCTCCTTCAGTTTCCACTATCTTATTCTTTTTTTTCAGTCCTCACTCTCCTCTTCTTCTTTACCTCCAAAGCCATCCTACAGACCACCATCTGATGCTGCCTAGCTACACTTTTCCCTGCCAACACCTTACAGTCTCCAATCTCCTTCAGGTTGCATCTCCTACATAGAACATAGTTCACCTGTGTGCACCTTCCTCCAATCTTATACGTCACCCTATGATCCTCCTTCTTCTAAAAAGAAGTATTTAACCCCTGCCATTTCCATCCTTTTAGCTTTCATCTGCCCTTCCACATTCCTCTCCTTAAGGCTGTACCTACCCATCACTTTCTCATCACCTCTGTTCCCTTCACCTACATGCCCATTAAAGTCTGCCCCGGATCACCAATTGTTCTTTCCGAGGTACACCTTCTACCAATCCATCTAACTCACTCCAGAATTTTTCCTTCTCCTCCATCTCACAACCCACTTGTGGAGCATAAGCACTGATGACATTTATCATCACCCCTTTAACTTCCAGCTTCACATTCATCACTCTATCAGAAACTCTCTTCACCTCTGCTACATTCTTACTGTACTCTTCCTTCAGAATCACCCCTACACCATTTACCTTTCCATCCACACCATGATAGAACAGTTTAAACCCACCTCCAATGTTCCTGGCCTTACTCCTTTTCCACTTGGTCTCCTGAACACACAACATATCTACCTTTCTCCTCTCCATCATATAAGCTACCTCTCTCCCTTTACCAGTCATAGTACCAACATTTAAAGTACCAACCCAAACCTCCACTCTCCTACACTCCTCCTTTCCCTGCTGTCTCTGTAGACATCTTCTACCTCTCCTTCTCCTCCTTCTGCCAACAGTAGCCCAATTTCCACCAGTACTCTGTTGGCTAACGATACCTGTGGCGGTTGTTGGTAACCTTTATTTATTTTTATCTTGCCAATTTAATTGATTACTAACTTTAATCAATATAATAAAGAGTGTATTACATTAATTTGATTTATTTTACTTGTATAAAATATTATAAAATAGTATTTTATACATTAATTAACCACACAGGCATTTTGTTTAAAATTGTTATAAAACTGTCAACTGTTCAAATGTTGATGATCGCAATTGTTATTAGTAATAAAAAAATAAAAAACTGCGTTCATAAAAAAGACGGCAAGCAATTTTATGTTTTACATTTCTCCCCTTACCCGTACCAAAATGTGAACAAACCGAGACCTAAAAACAAGGTACATACCGAATTTTGTGTTCCGCTACACCCCTGTTACGTATATTTCATTATGGCAAAAAAATGCTGTACTTTTTTTACTGCTCAAAAGCTAAATAACTAAATTTCACATTAACATGGTTGTGTTTAATAAAATGCTTTCCACATCCTGGTTATGATCACTGCAATAGGAACAATAATAAGAGGTTTTGGAAAAAAAAAAAATAAATTTATTGTTACTTGCATCTTAGAAAATTACCCTAAGTTGTTTAGGTGTCCCAAATGTCTCCATGCGTGAAGGTCTATGTTTTCTATGAGTTGTGCCTTCATCAGCGGATGTTTGTGGACCTCCTAAGTCTATTTTTTACTTGTCATGGGGGGGGTCCCGGATCCCCCCAGCCCCCCTCAATTAGAGCACTGATCTTATAACATAGAAATTATTTAATAATCAAGGTCAAAACTGTGCCTAACTAAAACATAACTTAGCTTTAGTATTAATTAGTCATTTTGTGCACTCATCAGCAAATAAAACAATTCCTGTGCTTTTATTCTTACTGGCTCTATGCATGAACACATTGTTCTAAATTATCTCAATTTGAGACAGATGGTTAAAAAAAAAAGGTAAATAATTAGGTTTAATCAGTAAAATAAGTATGAAATTATAGTTCATTTATATGTTAGTTTATGTCATGTGATATCACATGATTGTCATGAGTTAACTGGTGATTAATCACAACTTAATTGCACATTTTTATCTTTTCTAAATGTACCTTAAATGTATACTTTTCAAGTTTTTAATACTCTAATCAACATGGGCATGAACAAATATTGATACTTTTAGCAATGTATGTTTATTATTAGTGAAACCAAACTGAACATAGTGCACAAAGACAAAATATTCTTGTAAATGTTTGAAAGTAATTGTGGTGTTTTAAATTACGTAAATCATCAGTAGACCAAACTGAACATTTGCTATGTTTCCATGGATGGTTTTAATTGCCGGATGTGTGCATCATGCCGGATTTTGGTGCTTGATTCGAGGCAGTAAAACAAATGTTTAGTGATTAAAAATATTTATTTTTATTTTTTATATCTCAGTAAAAAAAAAGGACGTTGTGAATAAATGTGTTGCGTTGATGGCAATAAGCAGTAAGCACTGAGCAGGACTGGATGATCAGAGATTAGAACGTAACGTCAACAAATAACGTACTACCCCTTTGTAGTACCGATACAGGGCAAACTACTTTGAAAATATTTTTTATCGTGCATCTAACATGTAATAAGAAACAATGTACTAAGTTTCATTAGGATCCGTAATGTTATTTCGAAGAATTTACAATGCGTGAGAAATCGCGTTTTTCGCGAGTTAGCCGCGATCCAGGGCGAATTTTTTAAAACCCTTTCTTAGTGAGCACCTAAGACCCAAGAGGAAGGTATGTTCCAAATTTCATTGCAATCCGTTCAGTGGTTTTTGAGATTTCATGATGAGTGAGTGGGTCAGTCAGTGGTATTTGAGCTTTATATATATATATATATATATATATATATAAATATATATATATATGTTTTTTTTTTTTTTTTTTTCTTTTTTTAATAAAAATGGTCAAACAGAAATGCGCACTACATTAAGCGTGTGTTAATTTACTTAGTGTCGTTAAAATTATTTTGCGTTGACATTATTAACAGCTTAATTTTGACAGCCCTAATATATATATATATATATGAGAGTAAGAGTGAGTGAGTGTGTCATGAATATATATGTACAGTATACACATATATTATTCAATCTTTCAATTGATAAAATGCTTTGCTAGTGATTTCAAATTCAATTTGTCAACACAGAGCTAGAACAATCGCTAGGGAGATAAAAAAAAAAAAAAAGTTGGGAAAAGCATGCATAAACATTAGTCATTCACCAAGGAAACCTTATCTATTAGTGCAAAAAGTGGATAGATTATTGTCAGCTCTAAACTCCAGCTTTGTGTTTTCTCTCTTGCAGTTCCCTCAAGCCATAAAAGATCATATTTTCTTTTTTTATTTGTCTTCCTTATAAAAATGTCTCATTTTTCACTGTTGAAAGCAGGTTGGGTGACATATACTGGCATTGTGGCATTGTATACTTGGATGTGTTTTGGAAAAATTAGTTTCTCTCCAACTGAGGAATAAACTTAAGATATTAAATATATAGAAGTATAAAAGATATATTATATCCATATTTTTTGTTTGTTTGTTTGTTCATAACCTAAATGATTGGAAGTAGACTTTTCTGAGAACACTCTATATATGTAGTCTAGGATGTTGAATACTTCATACATGAAATCACTATGTTCAATTGACAATTCTACGTTTATATACACAATATGCTATGAGTAGTTTTTTGAAACTTTTTGTCATAGATTATATATTATTTATTAACACTATTCTGGAGGTGTGTATACGTGTACGTATGTGCATAGAAGATGCAATTATATACGTTTATAAACTTTGTAAAACATAAAAAATAATATGCCAATGCCATGTTCAAGCGGAATCGAAATGTACTATTTACATCCATAAAATGACTACTACATCATCACTTATTTTTATTTTTCCTTTTTTTATGTCCCTCATGTAGCTTTGACAAGACTTATTTTAGATTGAAAACAGATTCAGGAGCAGGTAAGACAGAGGTCTGTGTGTGTGTGTGTGTGTGTGTGTGTGTGTGTGTGTGTGTGTGTGGTGTGTAGACGCTATTCATTTATAAATCCATACACAGTAAGCCTGCCAACTAAACCATAAATCCTGAACATTTTCATTAGATTTTGCAAAAGAATGGACTTTAACTAGAAGGCAGCAGCCATGCAATTGGACTTCAAAGGACCAATAATGAGACACTGGCAGCTGGGCGTCACTCGCCTTTCTTTTAAATGTCACACAGTGCTGCAAGTGACAGACACAGACGAAATAATGTGTCTTAGAAACTGAAAAATAAAGGATTAGCAGAAATAAATACAGAGCAATACATAATGACTACATACTGACTACACTGAAAATATAAATAAAAAAATAAAAAACAGTTTGGGTTAGGTAAAATAAAGCAATAAACACACACACACACACACACACACACACACACACACACACAATTCTACAAAATAATCTGTTGTGCTGAATAAATCTTTTTTTTCCCCAGACTTATCAAAAAGTGCTGTTGTTACATGTTCAATATGAGATTTTTAGTATCAAGTCTTCTCAGCTTACTGGATCTGATTGTGTACATGCTGTCATTTTTTTTTTTTTTTCAATGCAAACATGGCAAGCATGTCTAATGTGTAATTGAAAACCACTGAGGTGTGGGGGATACATCGGTATAACAGTACCATGTATGGCTCATAGCCACTAACCCCATTTCAGAACAGATATGTGCGGTGGTACATACAAGTGTATGTTTATACATGTATACATTAATCTTTAGTAACTGCTTTATCCAGGTCAGGGTCACAGCGGTTTAGCAGAGACGGCAGTGGAACGCCATTCCATCCAGAACCATGCACACACATGGGTAATTTAGAGTAGCCAATCCATTTTTTAAATGTTAATTTAAAAGAAATCCACTTACAGACATGTTCTTTAGAGGTAATAGAAACCAGAGGACCCTGAAGTAACCCATACAGACGCAGGGCAAACACGTGAAAATCTGCAGAGTCTCAGGATTGAAGCAAGGACCTTTAGCTCACATTCCAACTACATCTACTGTATGCAGTATTCAGCAAAAGAGTGTAATAGAAATGCAGCAGGAACAATTCAATGCAAACTAAGCAGCGTTGTGCTCTGTAGGCCAACACTACAATATTCCCAAAATCCCCAAAAGTGGGTCAGATGATGATTAGTCATCAGAAAGGAATCACTTTTCCCTCCCACTGGTTTGCACTAGTAATGAATGAGATTGTACTTGTGTGTGTGTGTGTGTGTGTGTGTGTGTGTGTGTGTGTATACAAAATCGGATTGTTTAGTTCTTTGACATTATGTTCGAAATCTCCATTAACTCCAATCAAAATCAGTTGAAGTAAAAGCTAGAGTTTGGAGTAGATCAGGGACATGAAGAAGCTGTTTAGTGCAGCATACAGAACGAAGGAAATCTAGTTTATTAGATCTCGTCCAACCTTTAAAACTGTCTCAACTTTCACTTTTCAAAGTCAGTGGTGGGCAAATAACCCTCATACTAATGGCCATCATTTGAGCCATCATTTGCGCTCTCTCCATGTCACAGCCACTGTGAGCCTTTCCATTTCTCCATTAAAAATGTCATTAATTTCCTGTTTGAACTGTAAATCTCTAGAGAGCATGTTAACTGCAAACAGCTCTCCTGGTCTTGATGAGTTACAGCCTTTGGTGCATAGGAGATGATTGAGCGGCATCATGATGGGCTCAGGCACCCCAAGAAACGGTTGTGACAGCTAGGAGCATAATTAAAAAGAGGAAATGAGGTGGTGTGAATCACACATCACTGGTTATGCTGTGCTGTTAAGGGTTATGGCATAAATTTGTGTATAATGCTGATTTCAGAATTATTCCAGGAGTGAACAATGCCACCTATAGTTACATTTTGAGAGGTGCTTCATTTGGAGAGATGTTTATAGGCAGCACCATATTTTCTTTTATTTTTTTACAATTGAACCTCCTCACCTTTAGATCAGTCTAAAGCTTAAAGTGCAGAATGCATAAAGCCAGAACCAACAGCAAACAAAAAAAGAAGACTGAGTATAATTTTTTTCTACTTAGTTCACAACAAGAGGCTATTAGTTTAAATAAGGATAAAAGTAAGAGATTTGTGCTTTTATATAAAAAAAAAAAGAGCACGAAGGAGACAGACAGATATTTATGCAAAAACATTGAAAGCATCAGGGCTCACTCTGATATTGTATTCTGAAATATGTTAAAAGAGCAGTGGGAAGTGTAGGTGCAAAATGGAATATCAGGGCATAGTTTTAGAAAGGAGATATTTTAAAACTCAAAGTGATGAAACTTTAAAACAATAAAGGCGTGTGAGTGTTTTGGCATTTGTGACAGTGTAGGAGGAAATACATATTTGACTGCTCAACTAAGTAGCTAATTCACTATTTAACACATTTTATTCGAAAGCACACGTGTATTTGGCTCCATTTAGTACAAGTGTTGCTTTCATAAGGTTGCACCCTATAACACTACAGCTTCATACACAAACCAATACCATAATTATCCCCCTTGTAAAATTCAGTGTATAGTAAAGTATACTGAAGGGCATAGAGCATTGCATAGAGTATTGATTGATTTAATGGATTGATGTATTATTTTGTGTCTTTGACATGACCAGCAATGCAATTTTATGCAATGCTAGTAGAGCCAGTGCGATTTCACCTTTGATATTCTGTAGGTCTACCTAAAAAGAGCAATCCTGCCACGATTTAGCCCTTTAGTCTGTCCAGCCATCTCACCTCCTCACACTCTGCTCAAAAATATCAGACTCTAACGCTTCAATTTTGTTCTTAATTCCTCCATCAACACAATCATTCTTGTTATCTCATAAATCACTAATTATCTGAGCCGAGTCTCTGCCATACTCTAACTCATTATACCGCAGCATTGCAATCTGTAACTTTCACTCCACGGTTTCCTGTTTCCACCAATTCCTTGTTATGATATGCCAGTGGACGTCACTGGAAAGTGGTGAGCGAGGAAAAAAAAGCACTTTTGGTTTTAGATTTTCAACACTGAAACCCTGACTGTTATCCCTTATGTTTCCTGTCATTCTATTGTTTCCTACAGTTATGTTTGTAATTTTGCTGGCAAGTTCTCCGCATGATGCCAGTGTCATACCAGAGACAAACTCAGTAGTAAGGATAATGGACTGCCAACAAATAAATACTGAAATCATTAAACATTGTATATAGACAATTTATCCTAGCATAATGTTCCATTTTAATAGATAACACTTTACTAGTCCAACAATGAAAAGCATACACGTGGATTCTTCTTTAAAATCTAAAAAATGTTTCAGCATGAGCATTCCAGCAATTGTCTCAGGTGTTTGATATACCACACACAAGCACATGCTGCCCACACACAATACTGTGTAAAAAAAATAAAAAATAAAATAGGTGCCAGTGATGAGCGTGCTTCCACTCACTGCATCCTTGTGCTTGTTTTTTTATACATTTGTTCATTCACTCCAGAGAGAAAGTAAGTAGAATAAAAGCAAAGGAAAAAATAGAACGATTGAAATGCATTTGAGCTATTGTAATAGTGCACTCAACACAAACAAATCCAGCCCATATTAAAAATGCAGCATTCTTTTTTGTTTGGTTTCCAAAAGAGGAAAACACCAGGGAAAAGCAGATGGGTCTCCACAGTGTGTGCAGTCTTCTAAAGAAAACAGCCAAATGAACCGGGAGCTAAAACACAAGAAAAGACTAATAGACATGCTTGACAAGCAGATGACAAAAACAAGTTTTCACATAACCCTATACCATAACGATTTTATAATAACATATGCAGGGACTAAATATGCATTATTACAAGATGAGGTGTTCTATTTGATGAATAGATGCTGCTGTAGACACTGATTGCAAATGGATGAATTTCTGAACAGCTAAAGCGGCATCCGAAAATGTATTCAGTTATTTTATTCATTATAACAAGTGGACATGGGTAGCAATAGGGGTCAAATGTACACAAGAAAGGTGTTAGCATAGTTTTTAGTGTTTGTGCTTCTTCCTCTGTTGGAACACCTGTAATAATAAAATGCTTTTTCAGAGGATCTCAGACTATTAAAAGTACCATAAAGGTGGAGACGTGAGACAGAAAACACACACACACTAATTCCTGCCCTTTGAATGATTGTTGAATGGTATCCATTTATCATGCCATAGTTGCAATACTATAACAGAAACAAAACAATTAAATGTCTTTAAATGCTTTGCATGTCCATAATAGATATGCAATGATCTATTAAACTTCATCATTATTTAATACAGTGCCTGTCAAAAAGTTTGAAAACACCTAGTCTTTTGTCATTTTTAAGAACTACATGCATGTTCCTTTTGGTAAGATGCAACAAATTATAAAATGTAGGTTAAATGGTGAAAGGAATACCAAACAAACATGGCTAACATTCCATACTTCAAAACAACACAACTCTGTATGGTCTGCAGTTAACTGGAACCAATTTCACCATACAACAAGACCATGACCTTAAACATACCTCCAAGCTCAGAAAGTGTTATTTATAGAGCAAGCAGTCATCTGGAGTGTCATCTATCATGGAATGGCCTGCCCAGTCTCCTGACCTAAATCTTATTGAACTGCTCTGGGATGAACTTGATCGCAAGGTCAGAAAGAATTCTCCAACTAGCAAAAAACAGCTTTGGTAAGTTTTACAAGAGGCATGGCAAAGTATTTCAGCTGAATGAACTGTCCAGATGTCTAAAGTGTATAAAGGGGTATTTCTTAAAGAAAATACATTTTGTAAAAACATCTGTACATTTAGATATTTCTTTGGTCAAAGCAAATCTTCATACATTTGATTACTTTCTTTGTTGCATATAAAAAAGGAACATATATGTCTCTTTCAAGAATGAAAAAAGACCAGGTGTTTTCAAACTTTTTATAGGCACTGCATGTGCTAAGCTGCCCTCATCCAATTCAAATGTATGGTGATGTTATATAGCTACACATACAGTATAAAAAAATCATCATCATCATCATCATCATCATCATCATCATGATTATTATTATTATTATTATTATTATTATTATTATTATTATTATTATTGACATTTGATGATACACTGTATCAATGAATAGATAACAAAAAAACACCAGTGTGTAAAATCTCATAAAACCTATTCTGAATATAATTTGATTATCTGTGTTACATGTTAAGTACCAAATTGATACAATATAAAAATGGTTCTATATAAACACTAAATGAAAGAGCAGGATATGCAAAGAATGTGCATTTAATTATGCAGTTTGTCCAGTGGATTATTGATGATAGTCTAGGAGAATGCTGCTCTGATAGGATTAAAGCAATTAATCTGATACACGCTATGATAAAGTATATGATATTCCCATATTCGTGTCAATAGTCCTGATCAGAAGATCATTTATTTAGCAGTATGCACATATGTATTTATGATAAGTTACCTCTTTGATTCAGGCCTCAGAAGCACAACGATTGAATTTCCACAGCTGGCATTGATGGGATGGCTCGAGATCTGGTGAATTACTTTGCTGGCTTCTACGGCGAGTGCAAAAAGAGATCAAATTATCATATCAAAGATGTTTTGAGTGTGAAGTCCTGAATTCAAAGTGTCTCCCTTTGGTAAAGTTTGAGCTGTCTGTCTGTCTGTCTGTCTGTCTCTCTCTCTCTCTCTCTCTCTCTCTCTCTCTCTCTCTCTCTCTCTGTCTTTTTGTCTATTTTTTCTTAAATACATAAATAAGGTGTGAATGGGCTATTGTGAATAATTTACTATAATGCCATTCCTTAAATCATGTACAGTGTGTGATGCAGAATCCCTAAAGATTCTTTATTTGTGTAGTCTGCATTACCATAGTGCCTGTCAAAAAGTTTGGAAAAACCTAGTCTTTTATCGTTTTTGATAGACGTGTGCATGTTCCATTTGTTTAGATGCAACGATGATATACGATATGATATACTAGATAACGGTATGAAGATTTATTCTGAGGAAACAAAAATATAATATACTGATGTTACATTTTATTTTCATTTATATATTCCCTTAGCATGAATAACATCTTTACATGCTCTTGGCACACTCTTGGTTAGTTTCACCAAACATTCAGGTGAAACACTTTGCTATGCGATGGTGAAATGGGATAATAGCTAACACTCCAAATAATCGTTTGCTTTCTAAATACAGAGCTTGGAGGTATGCTTCAGGTCGTGGTCTTCCTGTATGTCAAATCTGGGTCCTAATAGCTGCAGTCTAAATGGAATTACATGGCATTGAAGTAAAGGAATGATAGCCATGTTGGTTTAGTATTCCTTTCACCCAGAATAATTCTCTAATTTTTGGTGTCTACTAAATATGGTGTGTGTTGTGCTAAAATTGTTCAAAAGCTAAAAACATCACAGCTGTTAAAATAAACAGGTTCTAAAAATAAAGAATAAGTTTAATAAGTAGGATAACATGCTAATAAATAAACGTTTATTATATATAGCTAATAACTTCTTGTACCAGGACAGGTAAACAGTGTGGATGGCATACCAATGAGTTTTAATAAAATGATTTACAGAATAAAGAGATTAATTTATATCTTAAAATGACCAATTAGTCTGTACTTTATTTTTCCCGTGGTTCACTGTGGCTATGACAAACAAAATGTCATTCATGTGTTGAATTACTTCTTGTTAATTAGTACATACTGTTAATAACTTACTATGAAGATGACATGCCTGACAAAATGATGCATAAACTCGGCCACTACTAATTACTTATTAAACTAAACAGTAAATAGCTGCACTTTCCATTTTGAAATCTTTTTTGTTGAGATGAAGTCCCACATAAATGCATATTTATGAGGAAGTTTGTATCATACACACTTTGTATCATGTTGCCATGTTAATGGTGTTTAAAGTTCAAGTCAAGAATTGTTTACTGTTTTGTCCGTAACAAACAAGGCATTTTGTATAGAATACACCCTCATTATACATGACAACAGGTACACACCTCTTACTGCATTTAGCCTTTAATGTTTAGATGTGTAAAAGCCTCCAAATATTCATATTTGTGTAAAAGCCTCCAAATATTCTTCCATCAATTCAGTATCATGTCATTGTCTGTCTCTCTTCTGATCTCTTTTGTTTTCTCTTCACTCACATTCTATCTACATATCTACATATCTGGGTGCAAAATAATTAGCGGGGGTAATTGCTGTGATTTGAGCAGTGGCACATGCTCAAAAAAGCAATGACGCTCTTTACACTTGTGCTTGGCTAGCCCTCGCAACTCGTGATAACTCGGCAGATTCTTCTGACATTTAATCAGCTATCACATCTACTACAGAAGGGTGGACAGAAGAGGAATATAGCTTCTTCATCCCTCCCTTTCCACCACCCTTGCCACAGCATATTGATTTCCCAATTTTTCCTTAAGGCAAACCATCACCAGCCCATAAAAAATTTCCTGGATTATTGGAATCTAATTCACCTGATAAATGAAGCAATATTCATTCTGGGTAGCCATATCACTTTAGTCGAAACATACTGATTGAGTAGTTTAAAGCACACTGCCAAGGAGCATAACAAATCACGTGATATTGCAGCACATTCCAAAATTAAAAAGTGGACAAGTCAGTGTACATTACATTGCAACTGTTCCAATTGTGGTTCGTACTTTGAAAACCTGATTATCAGCAAATTCCCGGACAAGTCTCAGCTTTAAATTTCACTGAGAAGGCACATTCCTATGTTAGTACAGTAAAGCTGTTCATAAACTTTAAATAGAGACCTTGAAACTTATCTGAAACTCTAAATTTCAATGACAAACCGCACATACAGCATCTCTCTCTCTCTCTCTCTCTCTCTCTCTCTCTCTCTCTCTCTCTCT
>JAAIIK010000067.1:747216-759231 GCA_014706435.1 Silurus glanis | reverse complement strand
TCTCTCTCTCTCTCTCTCTCTCTCTCTCTCTCTCTCTCTCTCTCTCTCTCTCTCTCTCTCTCTCTCTCACACACACACACACACACACACACACACACACACACACACACAATTTACTGTTTAGTCAAGATGAAAGTCTGGGCATGTTTTTGTATTTCCACAACACCTTGTGGTGACATGTGGCTGATCCCCATGAGGTAAATAGCTTTTCTTGCAAAAACTTCAGCTTTGGTTTAAAATAAATAAATAAATAAAACGAGCCAGTATGTTTCCTTTCAGTTTCTGTGGGTAAGGTTAAGGATTTACATAGTTTATATTTGGGTTTTGCATGGCATTAATTAACAATGTTACGGAATATTTGAGTAAATGTTCAAAATCTTTAATGTTTAAAATGTAGGTCTTTTAGGTCTATTCACATTTATAATATTGACTATGTTAACTACTTTGCACAAAACATCAGCTTTTGCTTTTTTATCTATTGCATTATCACATGTTCAGACAAGATTCCAGTGGCTTTAATATATCCTGAATAAGTTTATATGTGTGTCTAGACTTCTTTGAACATTGAACAAAATTACTGGTGGAGTTCTAAAACATGTCTGTTCCCAAATAGCTTGAGATGATTGTTTGAGGAGTTAACGTCATTTAATATTCTCAGGGTGGCCTTTGACATTACAAATTCACTTGTTTATTTTTGTAGCCAAAGATATGACCCACTTTACTGGATGTCACAGAGTCATTATATTTTTGATTCCTAAACAATTTCTGATCCTATCAACTAAAGTCTTAATGACTTGATTTAAAATACAATTTCAAATGAAAAACTGTGAATTATACCTATTATAGCTAGTATCATTCTGCTGATTTTTTTTTTTTTTTTTTTAACAGATCTATTAAAAAAGGACAAAAAAAACTTTCTTTTAAAGTGCAACGTATGAATATTTCCTCTAGCATTTTTTAACATGAACTTGGTCAGTGCAGTCAATTTGACCTTTCTGGTAATTATGCAACTTGGGTGATTTTCAAATACATCTATTTGGGAATCGAATTAGCAACATTTGATTGTGAATAAAATGAATAGTGTCTGAAAATACCCAATAAAAAGGTAAATACAGAGGCCTGGTTGGCAGAGAGGTATGCATGCACTTGCAGTGCCGTAGATATAAACAGAACTACTGTAGCTGATTATGCAGACTAAATTCCCTTTGTACGAAATGGTTGATGTAAAGTGGTGATAATGGTTACTTATAAAGTAGCACAAAAACATGGGACTACAGTGAAAATGCAAGTTTAGTAACAAAGATAATGTGTTAACAATTATGTAATTACAAGTCCAGTTTAATGTGTTAAAGTCGTTTGTTAGCTGTGAGGAAATGACTGTGATCCTGATGTATGTGATGTCATGTGAAGGTTGCCAGATCTGATTGACAAACACAGCCAGATTGGAAAGCAGTATTAAAATATCTTCTTTTCTTAAATCATTGCACCAAGGTTCTAAATTGAGCTTGCATTGTTTTGTATTTTGATGTAAATTAATAATGATGGGAACAAATAATCGAAAAGAAAAATATATGCAGCCTACAGCTTAGATAAATCTTAAATCTGACAGACACATGACAAAATTGCCTATAAACCTTAAAGCAACAAATATAACTCTAAATTGCATGACATCCATGAATCCCAGGAACAGTGTGGCTTGATACAGTGAAGAGAATGAGTCCTTAGTACTTAGTACTAATAGTACTCAGAGTTCAGATATATTCTTACTACACTTATTAAGCAAAAAAAAAAAAAAAAAAAAAAAGATCAAGCTAGAATTTCTGAGTTTTATAGTTGATTATTTATTCATTTGTTTTCTTCTTTCCACAGCCACTGGACTATGAGACAAAAAAGGCCTATACCTTTACAGTGGAGGCAACAAATGCACACTTAGACCCACGGTTTCACAGTTTTGGTCCATTTAAAGACACAGCAACTGTCAAGATTAATGTTCTGGATGTGGATGAGCCTCCTGTTTTCAGCAAGCCTTCCTACCTAATGGATGTTTATGAAGATACACCAGCAGGCACCATTATTGGAGCAGTGACCGCTCAGGATTTGGATGCAGGAAGTAGCCCAGTCAGGTGTGTACCTGGAAAATCACATAGGAATGTAAAACACTTAGTGTCATCTTGGGCCTCCCTGACCTGACTGACCTTCAGTGTTTTTGGCATAGTTTCTTGAACTGAATTTAAGGGATCAACAGAGATCTTTCAAACGTCTTTCAAAAGTTATTTGCTCATTTGGTGTTTTGGTGGAGAGCACTGTCTAGCATGTCAGTCAATAATCTCTTGCAGGTGTTTAAATGAGTTGTGATCTGGTGACTGGAAAGGCCATAGCATATGAATTAATCATTTTGTCCAACATTAATTCATTGATTGAGATGAATGGAATTAGTGCTATGTCTGGGGAAACCCAGACACCATTTTTTTTTTTGGAATGGAAATGGTTAATTGCAGGATGAGGGTGGCCAGTTAGAAGAACTTTCCATTGATTTGTAGCTACTATTCAATGTACTTGGGCAAGTGGATCCAAACAATGCCAGGAAGAAAACTACTTCTATAGCACAGCAGAGCTCCTTTTTTATTTAATTTGCCACCCATCTGTATTTCTTTATAGGTCACTACACTTCTCCTTTTTCCCATTCCTTTATTTCTGCACTCTGGGTTAATAGAATTTTTTTCTTCTTTTAGTCGTGACCACAGAATAAGTGCTATGTGATGGCTCTAATGCTCTTTTGGCCAGATGAATATCTCCTTCACCAGGAGTTGCTTCAATATATACATTAGTTTTTTTTTCCTTGTTGAATTATTTACAATCCTTTAGCATTGTTCTTTGGAGCTGCACTCACTTACCACTAAACAATGGCACTGAAGGTACCCCTGTGTATGGAGCAGCTTTTAAAGTTATGCCTTTAGAGATCTATTTGGGATACACAAATTGCTTGAAAGTGGAAAATAACAAAAGTGTCCTTTGCTAACTTCAACACTTTTCAACCCTTTTCTATGTCAGCTAGATACAATTTGGTACAAAACATATTCATAGGAAAGACTTTGAAAGTCTACATCTCATGAGGATCATATGGATCTAGTTCAGATTTTACATTTTACCTCCCTCAGGTCTGCATTTAGTATACACACTAGATGAACAAATGTGAGTTGACAGCTGGCTTTTCCAGCCATGTGTTGTTCTTCCCCAAACTATTACCACAAGGATAAAGGCACACAACTCTATAGGATGTCTTTGGGTGCAATTCAATTTTCACTTTACTTGAACTAGGAGGCCTAAACATGTTTCAACATGGCAATGACCTTGTTTACAAAAGGTAGCTCCATGAAGATAGTTTACATGGTTTGGAGTGAAAGATCTTTGTGTGGAATGGCCTGTTAAAGACCGTCTTTAGGTTACATATGTAACCCTGGTTCCCTGAGGGAACGAGATGCTGCGCCGGAACGCTTTGGGAAAGCGACTGCGTTCAATGAGTCTAGAGTCTAGGTGGGGTGATGTCACAACCAGGGAGTATAAAGCGCACCTGGAGAGAAGACTGCTTCAGCTTATGTAACTGTGAAGGAAGTGCTCAAGGGGCGCTGGAGGTGTGGCTGGAGGTATGGCTAGAGACGCAGCGTCTCGTTACCTCAGGGAACTAGGGTTACATATGTAACCTAGAGACGTTCCCTCTCAGGAACTCGAGCATCATTGGAATGCTTTGGGAACAAGTGTCCAATAACACCAGACCGACCAGTCCCTGACTAGTGTGAATGAGCACAACTAAGTCAAAGGAGAGAGGTGCCAGGAGTGACACAGTGGTCACGATTGTAAAACCTGGTAAAGGTGAGCGGGGTGGACCACCTCGCAGCGTCACAGAGGTCTTGGAGGGACACTCCGGGTCGAGTGAGCTCGGAGGGCCGTAGCAGTTGAAAAGTTGTTCCGACTTTCTCCAGGGACTCGTACGGTGGACAGCCGGTTCAACCTCTCATGGTCTGGGGTCAGGAATGGTGGAGGGTTGAATGCCTGGAGCCTGACAGGTCGTGGGACAACCAAGAGCACCTTGGGTATGTAACCCACTCTAGGGTGCAGTTAGGCACTGGTCATGCCTGGAGTAAACTCCAGGAAAGAGGGGGCCACAGAGAGGGCCTGTAAATTATCTAATCTCTTCAGAGAGCAGATGGCCAGCAAGAAAGTGGTCTTGATGGACAAGTTCCTCCACAAAGTCTCAGCCAAAGGCTCGAAGGGGGGCTCGGATAGAGCCTCCAACACTATGGCCAGTTTACAACCAGGCACTCTGGGATGCACGGGAGGCCTCAGTCTCCGGGTGCCACGGAGAAAACGCATCAGGAATGGGTCAATGCCCATGAATCCCCGGACACGGAGGCGTGATATGCCGAAACAGCGGATGCATAGACTTGAATGGTGGACAGAGCATTTGCGAACTGTTCCTGCAGAAACTCTGCACTGAACCAACCGGGCAGTGGACTGGGTCCAATCGGTGCAGAGAGCACCATGCAGTGAACAGATGCCATCTCGTGGCATACAACCTCCTCGTGGAGGGAGCTTTAGGTTGGAGAAAGATCTCTACCACCTTGGTGCGTCACCATCAAGACGCAGCCTCGGCCATGGTTGCGCCACAGCATCCAGTCCCAAAGGGGCTGGTGGATATAGGGAGAACCATAGTGCTTTAGCCGAAATCTCCAAAAAATGCTCCACCACCAGGGTGTCTGATGCCTCATTTAAGTGGCTCGGGATATAAGCTGCTCTGAAGGAGAGGATCTTACCTTGGGCCCACAGGAGGATTTGGCGTGCCATCCTGTCCAGGGGTGCGAACGCTGTCCGAGCGGACCAACACGTGATGGCCTCTGAGGTCCGGGAGGAAGTGCTTCAAAGCCAGAAGCATGGCCAGCATTTATAGGCAATTGATGTGCCACCTCAGATGGACACTGTCCCATAGACCTTGTGCAGAGCAGCCACTCATGATAGCTCCCCATCCCGTGAGGGACACATCCATCGTAAGCACAATGTGAGAACCGGGAACTCCCAACACCGGGCCTTGGAGTAGGCACGTACTGTAGGCACGCCATGTGACCTTGTTCATGCAGAGGGGATTGCCCTTCCGAGAGAACTCCTGGGCTGTGAGCCGCCACTGAAGGGGTCAAGTGAAATGAAACTGGACGCTGCTGCCATGAGCCCGAGCAGTCTCTGGAACTGCTTGACAGTGAGTGACTGGCCTTTCCTGACATTCCTGAATGCTGTGAGGATGGACGCTATGCGGGCAGGGGAAAACTGCGCGCATAGTTGCCGAATCCCAAATGACGCCGAGATAGGTGGTTATCTGTGACGGAGAAAGCACACTCTTCCCGGTATTCAGCTGAAACCCCAGCTCCTTTATGTGAGCGAGAACGACATCTTGATGCCAGACCGCTAACTGTTCTGATTGAGCTTATATCAACCAATCGTCAATATAATTGAGGATACGAATGCCTCAGGGGAGCCAGACCCACATCAGCACACTTCGTGAAGGTGCGGGGTGACAGGGCAAGGCCGAATGGAAGAACCCGATAATGGAATGCTTTGACCCCAAAAGCAAAACTCAGGAAATTCCTGTAAAAATGGAGGATGGATACGTGAAAGTACGCATACTTTAGATCTACTGAGACTAAACAATCCTCGGATCTGATCTGAGACACGACCCTACGAAAGAGCAGTTCAGCTGATGTAGATCTAGGATAGGACGCAACCCACCGTCCTTTTTGGAAACTATGAAGTACCGGCTGTAGAACCCGGACTCTCTGTCTGACGGAAGGACCACCTTGATGGCCTCCTTTCTCAGGAGAGTATCTACTTCTCGTTCCAGGACCAAAGCCTGCTTGCTTCTTGACCCAGGGCACCGCGCGAGGGGGAGAACGCGTAACGACGCTCTGTCTCTGCACTTGGCGGTACAAAGTGCTGGGTTGTGGTTATGGCTGCCCCACTGAGCAGCTTCATGAGAGGGGCCTGGGAGATACCGTTGGAATGTCGCAGTTTCTCTCTTCGACTCCTGGAACCTGTCGACTACCCAATCAATGGCGTCACCGAACAGGCCCGAATTAGAGAGTGGGGGGGACATGGAGGCTGTGACGCCGGGAGCAAAAAACGCTCATTGAACTTGCCCGAGGGAGGGGCTTTACGCTCACTGGCCGGCCAAGCTATATCGAGCTTCTGAACAGCACCTGTCACAACCTCCAGGAGCTCCTCGCTATCGGGTTTATAAGAATGGGCCCCGCCCCCCTCTTCTCGGAGGAAGAGAGGCGGAGCTGCACGCTCTCGTGACGGGGGAAGACATCGCTGAGAGGCGTGGCTCCGAAGCCGAACGAGAGTCGGACCAAGCAGAGGAAGGAGAAAGATGCAAGATCTATAAGCTAACCCCAGGAACCGGAGCGTCGCTCCGCCTCAGCGAGAGTGGGATCGGAACCGCGAGGAGTGGGGGCGTTCTACTCAAAGAGTGCCCGCCAGGAGCAGAGCAGCCGCATACGCATGCAAGCGCAGAGAGCCGAAATCGCATGCTCCGCTCCCAAACAAGCCACACACACACTGTGTGTATGCCTTCCCGATATGAACGAGAACAGGGAGAAGCACACGGCCGAAACGTGTGCTTGGTTTTCACAAATGCCTTCATTTTCTTGATAAACAGACAGACAAACATTACATTTCACACAGAGCGCTTTATGAACAAAACAGAAGCTGAAGCAGTCCTCTCTCTAGGTGTGCTTTATACTCCCTGTTCGTGACCCTGCGGGTGACAGCCTGTCTTCAATTTTAACTGATTAGACTCATTACTCAGGGCATTGACAACGCAGTCGCATTCCTAAAGCGTTTTGATGCAGCTCGAGTTCCTGAAAGGGAACTCTGACTTCAACCTTACTGAAGACCTTTGGGATGAATTGGAACACTGGTTGCACTCCAGGCATCCTCACCTCACCTGCATCAGTTCCTGACTTTACTAACACCCATGTGGATTAGCACAAATCTTCACAAGCACACTTTAAAATCTAGTGGATCTATCTTCCCACAACAGATGAGGTTATTATTACAGCAAATAAGAACAAATTTAAAATTGGATGTTGAAAAAGCTCATACGAATCTTATGGTGAATATAAATTCCATGCATACAAGCTTCTTGTTTTGAGAGAACCTTGTAAACAATTCATAACTTATTGGTCTCTTTTTAATTGGACATGCAATCAGCAAGCATAGTGTTGTGCTCCACTTATATGCTAATGTTATATAATTATACCTGTCAGCTTGGACAGATTCAGCAGTGCAGTCATGCAGAATAGACATCTATGTTAAAAACATGAAAGCTTGGATTAATTAAAACTTTCTTCTCATGAATTCTGGATATTATCCATGTTCATGTTACCAATTTAATTTTAGAGCTTTTGTTGTCTTTACTGTGAAATGTAATACTACTTTTAAGGAGATTCTTTTAAATGTTTCAACCATTTTCACATGTTTTTGCTCTAAAAGGAGGCCAATGTTCATTACCAATAGATATCGCTCATAAATATCTGAAACGTTAATAGAACTGATAATCACTATCTTACTAGCTTTGTATTGATTATGAAAATCACTTATATGGTGATATATCTTTATTGATGACATAACTCTTTCAACAATCTGAGACAGCTGTCTATTGAATTCGAGGTTTACTAAATTTCCAGATATTGTACTCTACAGAAGTCGAGCCTCATCCAGAGGCTTAGAACTGTATTTTGTCGAAAGCAGGATCACTTGAACTGACCATTGTACACATGAGTTGTGAAGCAACATACAGCCTGTTTAATTTGGTAAAAGTAGACACTAAACCTCTCTAGGTTACGTATGTAAGCCTGGTTCACTGAGGGAACGAGACGCTGCGTCGGAGCGCTTTGGGAATGCGACTGCATTGTACTTGCTCTTAATAATGAATGTAATCAGCCAAAATTAATGGCAGGCTGTCACCGGTGGGGTGACGTCACGACCAGGAAATATAAAACGCACATGGAGAGAAGTCGGGTTCAGCTTCTGTTACAGAGAAGAAAGCGCTGAAGGGACGCCGGAGGTGTGGCATAGAGACGCAGCGTCTCGTTCCTTCAGGAGAGAAACGGGCACCAAGAAAAGGGTGCTACACACCCTCCAGTCACCCCCCGCCTTGTCTCTGTCAGGGATTCCGGACAGGGTGAGCCACAGATGTCTTTTTGTGGCTATCAGGGTGACTATAGACCGGCCAATGGCCTTAGCGGTCTCTTTAATGGCCTGTAAGGCCAAGTCCACCGTACGGTGGATTTCTGAAAGCTGGTCAGCCATTATGTCTCCCACATCCAGCTCCCATAGCAGGTCGGCTGGGTATGCCTGTAACACCGGCATGCTGAGGCGTAAGCCTTCCCCACCAGCGCCGAGGTAGTGGGCAGGGGCTTGGCGGGTAGTGTCGGAGGCTTAAGAGAAGATGCCATACCCGGGGAGAGATAGCGTGCTTCAATCCATAGCATGACACCATAGCCATAATCCCTAAGCCCCACGACGTTGGAATATACTGCGGTCTCTGGGCTGAAGGGGCGAGCCGATAAAGGATGCCCCCAGGACCTGGTCACCTCGGGGCAAAGGCTGTGACGTCGAGAGCAAAAAGAGCTCATCGAGCCGGCCGGCCAAGCTACATCCAGCTTCTGGAAGGCACGTGTCACAACCTCCAGGAGCTTCTTGTTATCGGGTCGCAAGAGCCTTTTTTATTTTTTTGACAGACAGACAAACAACATTAAATTTACACAGAGCACTTCATTAACAAACAGAAGCTGAAGCCGGCTTCTCTCCATGTGCGTTTTACACTTCCTGATCATGACATCACCCCGCAGGTGACAGCCTGCCTTCAATTTTGGCTGATTCCACTCATTATTCCGAGCATGGACAATGCAGTCGCGTTCCCAAAGCGTTTCGACGCAGCTCGAGTTCTTGAAAGGGAACTCCAAGTGGCTGCATAATGCACACAAGAGACAGTCCTCTTATTGCCACACTGGAATTAGCCATTACTCTTACTGATTACTATTAATCTAAGAAGAGAGCTGTGTTCAAGTATGTTTTGCAATCACTTCCTTTACCCAATGAACTAAACTGTGATTAGACAGTAGAGCCCACTTGTGGTGCTTCCAAGCCATGTGGAAAGCTGGTCAGAGACATAGTAACTATCATTCCAGATAACAGAAAAATTATTGTGCACAATCAATATGCAGGCCACAGTGTGACAGTTGTTTCTAGTGCATGTACAAATAAAAAATAATAACTCCAAAATACACTTTATACCTGCTTTAGTTTCTTTTATTGGTTTATTTCACAAGCTGCCCAAAGCAGTTTACACCACTGTAGGTTTGCAGTTTTACAGGCGTAAACACAAAAGTGTCTGTCCACTACCCTAAGGTTGCTTCCACACAGACTTCATTTCTAGGTTTAATTTATACCTTAATACTTTGACGTCAAGACTCATCTTCTCACCTTGCATCAAGTGTTCTCACCATCGTCCAAGCATGGGAAGCATCTTTTACAATTCATTTCAATGCAGATAAATTAATCTGAGTGCTTGTGTGCTACTAGTGACGCCTTTCTTTGTAATAAGGCTGACAGGTATGGAACATTCAGCTGACACTGAAAACAGTTCACATCACAACATACATAATTTCACTAGTGGACCCATTCTGGTGTTTGCTAAACACTAAATAGGCCTCATGTTTTGTTTTTTTACAAAAAATCTATCTCGTACACTCTATACAATGCTGGAGATTTAACAATAACAAGATTAGCATAAAAGTCAAAGGATTGGTATATGATACTCCGCATCTTGACTCCGCTAAAAGATCAAGCTTAGGGAAAAGGAATGTAAAGCATGTTCTTTATCTTGAGGCTTGTTTTGAAGTCAAGTAGAAAAACTCCACTAAAACTGAGGGAATCTACACTGGATTTTTTTGGAATGAAAAGAAGTACAATTCAAGCTGCTTGTTATTCATTTAATCAACATTACCAAGAATATCACTTTTGGCATGGCTGTGATTTGGCCCTTGGGTAAAAAGCCACAAGCAGAGCTCTGTAGCTACTCACAGTAATGTAATCTTCAGAATGACATCATGTTTTATATATATATATATATATATATATATATATATATATTTTTTTTTATTATTATTATTATTTTTTTCAATGGTATAAAAGCAATTACATTTAATTTCTGTCACAATATGGCTAAATATTTTATCTATTTTGCTCCATGACCGGAACTAGATTTTGAGGAAGTTACAATCACCTAACTATTGAAATTGGCTTCCCTTCTTTCTTTTTATCATCATCTTGAAAGCTTGCAAAGTTCAAAGCTGCAATATTTTAAATCTAAAGTTATATTTATAAAAAATGTTTCCTTTACCATGTCCAATGATGACACTGCCTTCTCCACTGTAGTAACTGTTTCAGTCAGACTGCTGATAGAAATTGAATTTTCATGGCAAGCAAAGTGATACAAACAGTGGCATGCACTTATATAACTTATTATTTAACTTTAATACATTGTGTGTCCACGCTGAACCAGTAGACCGAGTGGAACAGAACTGTTGAATTGATTACTGTGTGACATTATATTGCATCTCTCACTCATAGCCTTTTGGCAAAATTCGTGGAAGAAGTCTGTTTTTTAATCTTCTTGCTAGACATTTTGATCAAACCTTTATGTTTCTCAATAATGTAAATGTTCTACTCCTGTAGGTATTCTATTGACTGGAAAAGTGACCTGGATAGCTTTTTTGACATCGATCCTGTAATAGGGACCATCTCGACTAATGAGCTTCTGGACAGGGAAAGCAGAGTCCAACACAACATTTCTGTTGTGGCAACCAAAGTTAGTAAGTACGCTTGCCCTTTCCAACAAATAGTGTAAAATTAATTTATGATGAGCTGAAATGGTCTGCCTTGAATGGGTTTCATTGTTAAACAGAGTGTCTTGTTGCTTTGACCTTATAAATTTAACAACAGCCTCATTTCCTTTCTACAACCTTCAGCCGTTAGATGATTAAACCTTTTTGATTTTCCAATTTAATTAGTTATGCAAGGCAATATCTTCTAGACAGTCTTCCCAGACAGCTATCAAGTGTTAATTACCGAACAATTTTTAACACCTTGTTTCATGTTTAGAAATTACACTGCTAATGTGAGACAATGTTTTAAGCCTAACGATATTCAAATGCATTAAAATGTCATCTCGCCAATGATAATTTTACAAAGTAAGCCATGAATGCCCACTACCACTTTACTGACATTCACTCTTCAAGACCTCCCAGAAGACATGGACGTCATTTCTCATGAAGATTGTCGCACTTAATCAAAATTACAAAATGCTTCACTCCACATTCATTAACGAGAAATAGTCAAGCGAGGTCATTAAATGTTAAGGTCTTATTACCATTATAACAAGCATCACTAACTGCCTCTCATGGTCATGCTGGTGATATGCTAATTACAGTTTGTTAATGCTAATTTGAAGAGTTGTTGGGAGACAAAGCAAGTCTGTAAAACTTTGGTTCTCTGTTGCGATGAGACTTGTTCATTCAGTGCTGGAAGCTCACATTTATTAAAATGTTTGGTTTTTTTTTTCTTTCCATCAATCTGCAGCAGATACTAATAGACAAAATGAGACAGAATGTTACAGAATTAAACTGTAATCCCAACCCTCACAGGAAATAATTCTAACTGAAACAAACTCCCAAACTTTATAATTTACATAGAGTTTTCATTAAAAAGATAAAAAGAAGAAATAATAGCAACAACCACTATAATAGTACAATAATAATAATAATAAAAATGTTCTATTATTTATTTGTTTATATAGTTATTTACTTATTTAGATTAGACTTGTGTATTTTTGTCTGTTTCTTTCTTTCTTTTTTTTTCTCTCTCTCTCTCTCTCTCTCTCTCTCTCTCTCTCTCTCTCTCTCT
>JAAIIK010000067.1:732589-743366 GCA_014706435.1 Silurus glanis | reverse complement strand
AATAATAATAATAATAATAATAATAATAATAATAATAATAATAATAATAATAATAATAAACAATATAAGGAAGACCTTCTCTGAATGCTAATACCATATAATACTCAGTGAATACAGTAGGCATATAATATGTGCAGGACAAATGATCAGCACAATCTCTAAAACATAGTGTCTGTGTTTTTTTTCCCCTCTTTTTTCCAGATAACCCAGTCCTGACCAGCAAAGTCACAGTCACAATTCATGTGTTAGATGTTAATGAGTTTCCTCCAGAGTTGGCTATACCTTACGAAACCTACGTGTGTGAAGGTGCCAAAGTGGGACAGGTGAGTGTGTAGCAATATGTAGATCAATTTCTATTTCATTGAAACAAGCACAAACAACACAAAGCTTCAAAATGAGAAAAGAAAGAGAGCACGACAAGGTCTTGTGAGAAGATGCAAGTCAAAGAACAACTCTGGACTAATGAGCCATTTAAGATGATTTATGACACACTTCGCACACCACCGCATTCATTAAAATTGCAGGGCAGTTGTGGCCACGTGTGCGCGCGCGCGTGCATCACGCTATAGTAAGAGACAAGTAATGTAGGTATGATTGATGTCAGGTATTATTCTACATTTGTGTTAATTTGTGCATCTAGCTACTCAGAGATCCAAAAACAAGGCATTCAGATTAAGGATAAAAATACCAGCAAGTGGTTAAAACAAACACTTTGTGCAACAAACTTTCATCTTTGGGATATTACGAAATTGCCTAAACATGTATGAAAGTTTAATAGTTTAATAATTATTAACTTTTTCAAATTTGGGCATGAGGTATTAGCTATAGCTGTTTGTATTTCTGTGTATTTTGACAAATTTGTGAGGCGCGCTGTGATGATGAACTACCTGGCAGTGATCAGGTGGTATAGCAGCATGGGCTGACGGATGTTCATGATGGGCTGGTCACGTGTGGCTAAGTGATGCATTAACTTCAAGCTAATCGCTTTGTTCAACATGCACCTGCAGCGTTCACGGCAGCAATACAGCAGGTGATGTTAACAGCAGGGCAGGATGGTGCTGAAGCAGGCATGAGCAGCAGAGTATAAAACATGAGATATGCGTTGCTACTGCATGAGGCAGATTATGATCACTCAGGGTGTCAGGTATGAGTAGTCAGTCCTGTGGAGACAGATTTTGGCCAGTCATTCAGAAACAGACAGGAAATGAAAACATACAGTGCATACCTAGCCACAGACAAGAAGAGGGACAGTTAAACAACCTCGGGTAAAGTTGCTTCAATTCAACAAAGTGATGTACATTTACTGTGGATGCAAACATGCCAAGCACCTGATTTAAGAGGGGAGAAACAAATATGAATACATTCTCCAGACTACAGATCATTTATTTTAAATGAATATGAGAACAGTTAATGCAGATGTGTCTCAGGGCTAGCATTGCATCAGAAGCAACAAAACAAGTTACCTAACTGAGCCATGGCATTTTGATATTGCAGGACAAATATTATGTATCAGATTCAGATTTGTCACATACTGTATATCTATTCACAATATGAATAATGTTTAAAAATAGAAGTGGTGGGCCGTCAGGGCCAGCAAAGCCTTCTCTGCTGGCCTAAACACTATCAGAAGCACTGACCAACATTTACAACCGAAATTATAATATTTGTTCCATTAATTGTATTAATTTATTGACAACAGTTTGGACTGCTTCCAGTACGTGTATGTAGATGTTAGATTTTTTTTTTGTCCAATCAGATTTCAGCCTCTATGTGCTGCCATATCAATCTAATCTGCCCAGGGCCTTCAGAATCAGTAGTGCTGGCCAATGTACCTTAGACTTTTTAGCAATGGGTCTGTTTCTTTAACCAATCAGATTTCAAATTCGCCTCACAGGGCCAGCTAGCTGGCCCAGAATAGCGTCAGTATTTTTACGTTCTCTGATTGGTTGGTCAGAGGGAAACTGTTACAGCCAAGTACGACTAGCAAAACACATCTGTAGCGTGCTGCACACATTAAAACGTCTAAGTTAGACTTTTTTTATGCACACAATAGCTGACGGAGGAAGAAAAATTGGTTTGGTTTTGGACATTCTTAAAAATCTATTTTGAAGAAAAGCTAGACATCGCGAGGAGAGGTCGGCCAACCCCAAAGCTAGCTAGCTTGTCTCAGCTCAGGCAATGGTTTGTTCGCCACTTCCAGACCAGTGAATACGAGCGGTACCACTGGCTTACTGCCTCTGAGGAGCGGTGCAAATTATGTGTATGCATCTCTGGTGAGTAGGTTGTATTTTATTAAAATGTTTAATGTTTTTGTCATGTTATTAGACAAATATTTATTCTGAACTGCTCCAGATGATGTAGGTGGCACAGTTGTGGTTGTAGTGTAGAGGTTTGGAATTGTCTTAACTGGGTTTCTTGCTTTAGTAAAAATGGTATTCACCCTCAATATGTGAAATGCCTCTCTCTCTGTAATGCCACACGTTGCTAAATTGCGTTTTTGTACAGTATTGATGGTTTCTATAATTGCGACGTGATAGTGGTGGTATTAAGAGGTGAATTAAGTCGGATAAGTCCCTACTGAAGGACCAGGTACCAAATGCATGGCCCCCAACTGAAAAATAGATATGAGCACTAAATAAATATCGATACAGTGACATTGTCCATGCATTGTAGCATATAATGTGTTAAGTAAAAATAAAGTGTGCTATAATTCCTCTCAACAGAGTTTAGGCTGATGGTATCTTGTGTTTGTAATCTAGTGAACCGATTTTGATTTTTTTTCTTCATTGATAGAGCTTTACTACATCGCTCTGGATAAGGGCATCTGTCTGCTAAATATAAATGTAATTGTAAATGAGTCCTGGTTTGTAATTAATCCTTGATCATTTAAACATTTTATCACTTCTACTATCATGTTGGAAAAAGTATGTGAACCTTTTAGTAACTGGTGATCAGAACAGGTTAGAGGAGTTTTGGCTTATTCTTTCAAATAAAACTAAGTGGTGCTGGTGGGCTTCCTTGCATGAACTGCTTTTAGGTCTTTCTAAAATATGTTTAGGTTTAAGGACTGGACTTTGACTTGGCCTTTCCAAATGTAATTTTTTTTCTGCTTTAACAATTTCTGTGTAGAATGACTAGTGTGCATTGGGTCATTGTCTTGCTGTATGACCTACTTATATTTAAGCTGTAGTTCACTGATGTATACTTTGACATTCTCTTGTATAATTCCCTGTACAATTGAAAACTCATAGGTCTACCAATAATGGCAAGCCATCCTAAACATCCTGTGGCAGTAAAGCACACTGCCACCTTCAGGCTTCACAGTGGGGACAGGGTTCTTATTTTGGAATTAGTGTTTGATTTTCATCCAAATATAATGCTTTTAATATTTTGCTTTGGTTTTATTTGTCCACGGAACATTCTTCCAGTTGGGTTCTGGTTTATCAGCATGTTCTTGAGTAAACATCACGGACAGAGTTTTTTTTTTTTTTTTTCTTTTTTCTTTTTCTTTTTTGAGTGTAATAGCTTCCTCCTCAATCCTCCATTCACACTGTTCTGTTCAGTTTGCCTGGAGGTGAACCCATGCTTTCCTGTGTTTATATGTTATCCTGGTGATTTGTGATTATTAACTGCACCCTTGGAATGAAAATAACAGCCATGCTGAATTTCCTAAATTTGTATATTATCTGCCTCACAGTGAACTGGTGGAGGCCAGATTCTTTAGAAATGGTTTTGTAACCAGCCTGGTGAGCATTTAACTCTTTTTTTTTTTTTTTTTTTTCTTTTTTTTTTTCCTGAGGTCTTCTTTGTTTGAAGCATCACACACTTACATAAGCCTGTGTGGTGAAGACCAGACTTTGGTGGTGCAAGAGAGGACCCAAACTTGCATACTTTTTCATAGTCAAAGATATTGTATGTTTGATCATTTTGCTCAATCAAAAATGACAAAAACGATATATTTTTGTTACATTTTCATTTACGCAGCTATTACTACGCATCTCAACAATGCAATGAATGGAAATTTGGTTCCACCCAGATGAGGATGGGTTTCCTTTTAAGTCTGGTTCTCTCAAGGTTTCTTCCTCATAACATCTCAGGAATCTTTTCTTTGCCACAGACGCCATTGGCTTGCTCATCATGGAAAAGCAATTATAAGAAACAAACTTATAGGCAATAAACTTACACATTCTTATGTACCACCCTATATAACTGCTTTATCTGTGTAAAGCTGCTTTGAGACAATGTCCACTGTAAAAGGCGCTATACAAACAAAAATGAATTAAAATAAAATTGTTATGGTTAATTCAGTTGTATTCTCTTTATCTAGTTTATCTAGACTCAGATAGACATTAATAAGACATTGATATCCAAGACATTAACATATAATCTTAAATTGTATTCTAAACAAGAAATCTTTACATTGATACACAGCAGTAAAATTATTTCAAGAAATGTACAGATAATTGAGTTTCACCAAATTGTCCTTTATAACTAGGTGATTCAGATCTTCAGTGCAACAGATGAGGATATTCCTATGAGAGAACACAATTTCTCTTTCAAATCACCACAAGAAGAAGTGAAGATCAAGAACTTTACCATCAAAGATTTCGGAAGTGAGTATCTCTCTCTCTCTCTCTCTCTCTCTCTCTCTCTCTCTCTCTCTCTCTCACACTCTCACACCCTCCCACACACAACGTTTTGATTCTATCTACTAAGTTCTGTATTCATATCTTCAGTAAATACAGTATTTGTTTGAATATGTGTGAAACAAACCTCTTTTTGTAGCTGTAGCGTTTCCCATGTTGTCAATAAACTGCAAAGTATTTTTAAAATGCAAAAGGTAATTTTGTAAATGATATTCCCCCGATAAAACAGCTTGATTCCAGTCGAAACAACAGTCTCGTAAACAAAGCCTTTTACATTTTTATGATTATACTCTGGCAAACTCGGCTGCCAATACATTGCACTAACATGGAGTGCTGTCTCCATTATGCATCACCCTGCTAGCTGTTACAACCCTGATAAAAACCTTTCATACAATTGTTGATGAGGTAGAAATCACAAGGTAGCCTCAACATGTGATTTGGTGATTCAGCTGCACAGAGTAATAATTATAATAATAAAAAAAATCAAACAAGCATAAAGTGTCCGAAATGCAGTCTATTTAAGAAAATAAAAATAGGACAATGATTTCTTTGCTTTGCAAGAAAACATTATTTTATTGAATTTTTATAATATTCAGCCATCGTATCCGTAATCATGATTTGATCCTTTATTCTGCATCACTGAAAGCTTTACATGTCAGTAGTTTTCTAGAACAGGATGAGAGTCACTATGGGACTGAGAAACATTTCACTGGAAATATCCAAGTCTTATGTTCTATAGGTACAGTTT
Source organism: Silurus glanis (assembly GCA_014706435.1). Taxonomy (NCBI): domain Eukaryota; kingdom Metazoa; phylum Chordata; class Actinopteri; order Siluriformes; family Siluridae; genus Silurus; species Silurus glanis. The sequence goes on along the minus strand of JAAIIK010000067.1, from coordinate 737,972 downwards.
AGAGAAGGACACCATCTCTTTTTACATATCTACTTGAGAAAAATACAAAAGTACCTGCTTTTAAATCAGAATGAAATTTAAAATTGCTGATCTATGAGAGCTTTTTTGGAATTATTTATGTTGATTAGATATATTTCATTCTCTTGCATATCAAACCTTTTTAATGAGAGCTTTCTACTCTTATGGGCACAAAGTGAGAGTAGCTTTACTTCACCGAAACTTTTGAGAATCGTGGGGTTGTGATTGTGGTCTCATGATTAGCAATTGAATGATTTTTTTTTCTCAGATATAGGGTAGTAAGATATTTAATTAAGATATTATGCATTAACTTGTAATGAGGTAAAAGTAAATGATTCCCAAAATTAAAATACATTTACCAACTACAGATACCTTACGTTAACAAAGTAAAAATTCATCACCACTGTCCAGCAGTAGAGCTGTCTATAAACATTGAAATGCTGAAAAAAAAGTGTGTAGTTGGCAGCATTACCTGTGTAAAACAATAAAGGAAAAAAGGAAACAACATAGTTTGTGTCTGTATTTAGTGATCAATAAATAATATTACTAATAACAACCATCTCAATTTGATTGCCCTCAATTGGCTATTGCTTTCAACATGCAATGAGCAGTGCAGTTAGATTGACAGATGTACTCCTGGTAGTTTTCACCACTTTAATTCATACTGGTCAGACTCTCAGTTGGTCAACAGTCAGGTTGGTCAAGTTGGATTGTTCTAATCTGCCACACTAGACTTCATTCGAAGTGCCTTTGCAGCCTGTTATAAGCCATAAATCAAGCTTTACTTAATAAAAATATACCCTATTCTATATTTAATTACTTTTCTCAAACCTTTAACACCGCACTTGTTTAAATATTTTGTCTTTTATATTCATATCCATCCAGACAACACTGCAGGCATTGTAACCCTGCGCAGTGGCTTCTGGCGCCGTGCTCAGGAGATCTACCACCTTCCAGTAGTAATTGAGGACAGTGGTTACCCGATACAGAGCAGCACTGGGACCCTGACCATTCGTGTGTGTGGCTGTGATTCTGACGGATCCCTGCTGACTTGCAGTGCAGAGGCCATCTTCCTCCCTGTGGGTCTCAGCACCGGAGCACTTATTGCTATCCTGCTTTGCATTGTAATACTGCTAGGTGAGTGGATTGCTGGCTGTTACTAACCCGGGATGAAATCAAATCTAATTAACATGGAATTAAAATAATTACAGCATTGTGTGCGAATGCAGCAAAACCCTGTGATTATTTTATACCTGGAAAATATGGTAATATTAGGCTTTGTCAAGCCTTAAGATTCTGGGGAAAAGGGTTTTGCACCTGTGAGCCATACATTACTGGTAGTGAACTGAATCCAACGCACGGATTGCCGTGGCTACAGATACAACGCAGATGATCTCAGTAATTAGGTTCCCTTAATTGAGGACAGAATCATTAGTGCTGCCAGATGGTGGACTGCAGATTTGGAACGTATCACGGTTTCTAACTTTAAAAAAATTTATATATATTGCGTGCACCTAGTATAGTCCCCAGATGAGATATCACAAAACAGTACAGAGAATCCATTTCTGGAACTTAACCAGAGATTTTTATATGATTAAATTTGCATTGTATTGCTTCTAATCCCACTCATCATTAATAAAAAAAAAAGGTATCTCAAAGTTCTGTCCTTCATGAGCTACATGCCAAACTGATCCTGGAAGACTTTTATTGAGTGGATCAAAATAAACAGACTTCTGAAGCTTTCCAAGCTCAGTTAATTAGAATGCACTTATTAATTAGGCACCGGGATATTATCCATGGTGGCTTCTCTGCTAATCAGATTCATATAAAAAAATCCCCACTAGCGAGATGGACTTAGCTCTTGATGAGAAATTTGGATTGGGCTATAACTTAGATCCTAAAAAAAGATTGCGCAAGGGAGCCCTTATTGCCTCCTTACAGTGGCGATTTATGCAGCATTGTTGGTCATTAAGGTAGGACTTTCTGACTCATTTGTTGCTAACTAGACCAGAAATATTCCACATAATTATGACTTGAAAACAGAAACACATGTTTATTTGCTATAAATACAGTACAGCAAATGAAATTTTGCAAAACATATGATGATTGATCTAGTTCCAATTTGTTATATGTATAAAACAGTATTTTAAATGCCCAAAGTATGATTAATCATGTAAACATGAATTCTACACTAAATACAAGGAACAGCAGGAGTTTAATCTAAATGGCAAACGCAAAGTTAAGCAAGCTGACAATAAACTGCATGATCAAGCATGTCGCAGCATATAAAGTACTGTACACTGGTAAAGCAAAAGCTAACATCTGCAAGAACAGTCCTGGGTGGTAAAGATTCAGCAAGATATCACTGCACAGTAAAGAGCTAATTCAATATATGGTGAAACAAATAGTCTTGGATATAGTGTATGCATCACCTAAATGTCTGATGTTAAAATTCAGAATATGAAGTCATACCTGTTTGACAATAATTAGTTACTTGCAGTTTATTCTGTAGTTTTCTACAATCCTGTATTATAAAAAGCGCAAACGTACAGTGTATGGGACACCAGTGGTCAGAGAGTTAAATTTTTTCTTCCCTTCACAAGTTTTACTCATTCCCGCAGTTGGCCGCATGTTTTATCTTCAAACCTTGAGCAGTGTAATTGCTTATGGTGCACTTTCAGGAAGGAATAAATTGAACTGACAGAAAGACACAGGCACCAAACTAAACCGTGTGTAAACCAAATGAATCCACAGTATACACTGTGCTCAAAATATGATGTTTATAAAGTGCTTTTAGTGTTTGGAACCAAACGAGTTGACTAACAGTGTACTAAAGGATAAAAGAAAACTGTGGAATTAATTGCACACATTTTGAGATTGAAAAGACTGAAGTAGGTTTAAAATAAGCAGTAAGTGTTATTTCACTTACTTTGTTTATAGTTGTTCCAGAAATAGTATGTAAGTGTATGTGTAATGTTCCTAAAAAAAAAAAGCCTGGTCATAATTCTTAAATTAGAATCTCGATATGCAGTATTCTAACAAACACAATAAACCATTATCAAAAGTAGTATGCCCATAGGGACTTTCCTTTTCAACTTCAAATTGTTTGACATCTCCTTCCACAGTCCACAGTAGAATCTGATTAATGTGACTAAGATATTCTCAAGTAACTTCTGAATGGTTTTCTTAAATCTATTATACATAAAAAAATTATATGTATTATATATATATATATATATATATATATATATATTTGAAAAAAAAAAACTTTAACCTCTTTTGAATCCTTTAAGTAGCTTTTGGTTCCTCTCAGTGGTAATAACAGCTCTAGTCTAACATTTCCATAATGCTTGGCCAGTCTTTGCTCATTTCTCTTGATATATCCACCAGATGTTATACATTACCTCTTTCAGATCAACTCTGCGGCAGGATGCAGACTTCTTTCCACTTAATATAAACATTAGACTTGGAATGTTGGATTGAAGATACTATAGGTGAAATTGTGATAGATTCCAATTGTCTCTGGGCGAGTTGGATTTAATTGTTTCTCGAAAAAAAGATGTGTCGACAGGATTCACATTAAAAACAGTGTTTTATCTCGAATATGGCCAAATGTGGACCTTTCCCGAACTCCTACTACAAATTTGGATGCACAGAATTGTCTAGAATATATTTGTATGCTGTTGTTTTAGTCACCTTTGCCATAAAATAGAACGCCGACTACATGCCAGGCTTTCTCGGCCAACATCAGTGCCCAGCTTCGCTAATGCTCTTGTGGCTGATTGAGCACAAACCTTATTGACTGATTTCAAATTCTAGCAGAAAGCAGTCTAAAACAAGCACATATTGCTGTGATGGTCAAATGTCTACATAGATTGGTGTCCAAATTGAAAAAGGCTTCTGTTTATTTTATTTTTCTAATTTAGTGCAACAATTTTGTTATAAACTACATAATTGACAACTTGTGTGAGGCATAGAATCAATGAAAACTTCAATAAAAAATGAATAATTGTCCCCTTATTGCGTTAATGACAGTGATCACTCGATCAAACTTTAATAGCAATGGACTTATGGTCCATTTTAGATCAGATACATAAGAGTGTCTTCTGGACACCAGCTTTAATAGAAGAGATTAGACAAGAGGAAAATATGACCTTTAGTACAAAGCTGTTAACATGGTTAATATCACACATTTGCATAAATTTAAATAAGGACTTTGAGCAGAATCTTGAATCAAGATATAACATTTACTTTCTTTGATTACAATATTTCAGAATTTTCAAACTTTCCGCTTATTTCCAATTCTAAATGAAACTGTGGTCTCAGACCTTTGCCATGAGTGCTCACAAAATATTATAAGTGGCTTAAATGTAGGAAATGAAACAATGTCTTTATTTGGGTTATTTCATCATAGAAGAATTCAGTAACTCATGCTCTGTGTTAAATGTACAGTTTTTTAAATTTCAGTAATAAGCTAAGTTATAGCTAATAACCTTGAGCCAGGTAACATTATTTCTTTCACTGGAATAGAGAAAAATGTACACATGATTCATATGTCTTGCCAAACCCCTTTCTTTCTTTCCTTATACTACCATCATTTAGTTGGGGCGCGATAAGACAATGGCATATTGCCCACAATCTCACAAGCTTAGCAGCTGAAAGATGATAAAGAACATTTGTATCATCTTTGAACAGTGCTCCAGATTCTACTGCACTGTTGATAAGAGAATACCAGCACAGGTGTTAGAGGATACTAGCAAAGGCTGGCATACCTCCCTGCCTCCATGCTGAATAGACCGCGAGAGACCCCTAAGGCTCTTTTAGTCATATTCTTGTGATAGCCTGAATGGCTCACTGAGTAAACACACATGCACAGAAGAAGAGAAGGGAATATATGCAGGGAGAGACATGGTGGGTGACCTCTATTATAAGGTGCTCTGTTTGTCAGCCTGACCCACTTTCAGTTCTGCAGCAGCATCCATGACAGTCACAGTTAAAACTCTGTACAACCAAAGAAAATTGCTGCTCTTCTGCATATCTGAAACACATACCAAAATCACCCCCTTACAAGCACAAACACAAACACATACACACAGCCACACAGAGATTAATTGTTGTAATGTAGATGCATGTCACTTGGGGGGGCTGTTGTTTCACAGCCATAATCTCCTCAATGAGAAGGTAGAAACCACAGGGTTATTTTTATTCCTTTGGTCCTGCTGGTCTCATGTTCTTCCCGCAAGTGTAATATTTTGCAAGACTTCACTTTTATGAAATTTATGAACATTTGCCTTCATTCCAAACCAGCACTCTAAACTACACACACACACACACACACACACACACACACACACACACACACACA
>JAAIIK010000067.1:697560-709185 GCA_014706435.1 Silurus glanis | reverse complement strand
ATATATATATATATATATATATATATATATATATATATATATATATAGAGTTTGCATTTCTTATTCTCAATTATTGCATATTGTATTAACAAAACAAATTGTTACAGGAGTAAAGACTATGTGAGGTGTATGCTTTAAAATAGTCCATAATCTCTATCGCTCTGAAATTCTATGACTTTTTAGTTTAGTCTATATCTATATCTATATCTATGTCTATATCTGAGTTCTTGTAAAAACCCATGGAAATATATTGATTTGTAGTTAGTAGTTATCAGTGGAGGACAGTAACGAAGTAAATGTAGTTTTTTTCGCGTATCTGTACTTTACTCAATAATTCCCATTTGGGGAGACTTTTAATTTTACTTCACTACATTTCAAAGTTAAATATCTTTTTTTACTCAACTACATTTCGCAAAATCAGTCGTTCCATATTTTTAAAACTCCAGTGGTTGATCTCAGGTTCACAAAACTAGTATATCTCGCAATTCTGACTTTATAAGTCGCAATTGCGAGTTTATTATTATATTATTATATTTCGCTTTTCTGGCAATTGCAAGTTTATATCTCGCAATTCTGAGGAAAAAAAATTCAGAATTGTGAGATAAAAAGTTATCACGAGAAAAAAGTCAGAACATTGTTAACCTTTTCATTTTGTTTGGGAAATGTTTTATTCATAAACAAAAACTCTCAAAATTGCAGCCTTCCTTTTCACATTTCTTAATTGAAATTGACATTTATCAAATCTCTTAGATTGGTTACAAACAAGAAAAGTGATAGATTTCTGAAATTGTATCATAATTATATCTTCAATGTTACTACGGTATACAGTAAGTCTTTCCTCTGTAGTTGGTTGATTTTTGTATATTTTTTTTATATTATTATTATTATGTTTATGTATTTAATTATCCTATATGTATTTGTATTGATTATTTAATTTTCTATGTAAGCTATTATTGTTTTTATTATTGTTATTAGTTTTGTTAGCATTGTCCTGTATAGATTCAGTTTGGTTAATTTGTTAATGTTTGTTGTTTAAAGCATTAAATATATTTTTTTTTTAAAGATTTAATGAATGACAACAAAGGTCTTAACCCCCATGAGTTTAATTCAGAAAAAAAAAGGAAATAAGTAGCAGGGAAATGTGCAAAACATAAAGGTGTGTATGCAGCTCTATCACTCGTTATGAGGATAGTATAAGCTAATGCATTTAATAAAATAGGCTACAAATTGTATATCACTTCGGTTATGCTGTGTTGCCTGCTGTGCTTTTATGCATAGAACAAAATTATAATTTAGTGTATATAGTTTATCATAATGTGTGTAGCTTTCAACAAAACACATTTACCACCTAACTAGTCTAGTTGGATTGTAGTTAAACTAGCATTTATTGATTTGGTTACTTTTAATTAATGTAATGTCATAAAGGTTTTCTGTGATTGTACTGAATAGGTCCTGAACTGAGTCCAGTAAGGGGAATTTCCCGTACAGCTTAAAAGGCTTATTTAAAAGACATTTCATATAAGGATATAGATTTTGTCTGTATCTTATGGCTACAATTATCCAAGTTGTATGCTTCTTGGTTCTGAGAGTTGTGCACAAATGACATGTATATAATTGTGCATTTAAGGTGATATTTCTACATGAAAGTGAGCTCTTAGAAAGGTGTCCAAGTTTGTGGACTGCTCTGAGAATGTCTTACTCACCCAGTGACAGTAGCTGAAGCAGAGAGGAGCATTTCAAAGCTGAAACTAATCAATGGGGGAGACGCTGGGTCGTGGCGTGGTTCACCCTGGACCTCATTCAAGATAGAACCACCATTGCCGGTTGGTGGTATCTATTTAGCATGAACATACAGTTCAGCGTCAGTTCAACTTCGAGCAGAACATTTTGAGAGTTATACATGATGAAAGAAATGGCTGATTATAATTTGCCATAACACCGTGGCCTTATTTGCGTGATTTTCTTTTAAATTGTTCAAAAAATATTGCTGGGTTCATGATAATTAATTTTTATATCAAACAGTGTTTGACTCATTAATATAATTCTATTAATAGATTGATGTGCTAAGAGTAACATTAGAGTTTCACATAAACTGAGTTGATTAAGCAAAGAGTCTTGCACTGTAAAAAAAAAAAAAGTTGAATTAACTTAAAAAAATTAAGTTAATTTGCTGCAAAGCAATTTTGAATTTGAGCACAAGCCAGTGCACTCTTAGTGGCGGTCCCAAGCCCGGATAAATGGGGAGGGTTGCGTTAGGAAGGGCATCCAGCGTATAACATGTGCCAAATCAAATATGCGGATCACAAATCAGAATTTCATACCGGATTGGTTGAGGCCCTGGTTACCAACAACCGCCACAGGTATCGTTAGCCAACAGGGTACCGGTGAAAATTGGGCTACTGTTGGCCGAAGGAGGAGAAGGAGAGGAGGAAGACGTCTACAGAGACGGCAGGAAAAGGAGAAGTGTAGGAGAGTAGAGGTTAGGGTTGGTACTTTAAATGTTGTACTATGACTGGTAAAGGGAGAGAGATAGCTGATATGATGGAGAGGAGAAAGGTAGATATGTTGTGTGTTCAGAAGACCAAGCAGAAAGGGAGTAAGGCCAGGAACATTGGAGGTGGCTTTGAACTGTTCTATCATGGTGTGGATGGAAAGAGAAATTGTGTAGGGGTGATTCTGAAGGAAGAGTACAGTAAGAGTGTAGTGGAAGTGATGAGAGTTTCTGATAGGGTGATGAACGTGAAGCTGGAAGTTGAGGGGCTGATGAAAAATATCATCAGTGCCTATGCTCCACAAGTTGGGTGTGAGATGGAGGAGAAGGAGAAATTCTGGAGTGAATTAGATAAAGTGGTAGATGGTGTACCTAGGGATGAATGATTGGTGATGGGGCAGACTTTAATGGGCATGTAGGTGAAGGGAACAGAGGTGATGAGGAAGTGATGGTATGGTTTTAAGGGGAGGAATGTAGAAGGGCAGATGGTGGTAGATTTTGCTAAAAGGATGGAAATGTCAGTGGTGAATATGTATTTTAAGAAGAAGGATGATCATAGGGTGACCTATAAGAGTGGGGGAAGGTGCACACAGGTGGACTATGTTCTATGTAGGAGATGCAACCTGAAGGAGATTGGAGACTGAAAGGTGTTGGCGGGGGACAGTGTAGCTAGACAGCATCAGATTGTGGTCTGTAGGATGGTTTTGGAGGCGAAGAAGAAGAGGAGGAGATTAAGGACTAAAAGAAGAATAAGATGGTGGAAACTGAAGGAGGAAGACTGTAGTGTGAGGTTCAGGGAAGAGGTCAGACAGGGGCTCCGTGTTGGTGAAGAGGTGTTGGATGATTGGGTAACTACTGCAGGAGTGATGAGGGAGGCAGCTAGAAAAGTACTTGGTGTGACATCTGGAAAAAGAAAGGAAGACAAAAAGAGGTGGTGGTGGAATGAGAAAGTGCAGGACAGCATATGGGGAAAGAGGTTGACAAAACAGAAGTGGGATCGACAGAGTGATGTGAAAAGTAGGCAGGAGTACAAGGAGATGCAGCATCAGGTAAAGAGGGATGTGGCGAAAGCCAAGGAACAGGCATATGAGGAGCTGTATGAGAGGTTGGACACTAAGGAAGGAGAAAAGGATTTGTACCGATTGGCCAGGCAGAGGGACCGAGCTGGAAAGGATGTGTTGCAAGTTAGAGCAATAGACTAGTGAGGAGAGTGTGTTGAGAAGGTGGAGGGAGTATTTTGAGCAGCTGATGAATGAGAAAAATCAGAGAGAGAGAATGTTGGATGGTGTGGGGTTGGTGAAGCAGGAAGTGGATAGGATTAGTAAGGAGGAAGTGAGAGCAGCGATTAAGAGGATGAAGAGTGGAAAGTCGGTTGGACCAGATGACATACCGGTAGATGCATGGAGATGTTTAGGAGAGATGGCAGTGGAGTTTTTAACCAGATTGTTTAACAAGATTCTGGAAGGTGAGAGGATGCCTGAGGAATGGAGAAGGAGTGTGCTGATACCGATCTTTTAGCATAAGGGAGATGTGCAGACCTGCAGTAACTACAGGGGAATTAAGTTGATCAGTCACACCATGAAGTTATGGGAAAGAGTAGTGGAAGCCAGGCTGAGAGAAGAGGTGACCATCTGTGAGCAACAGTATGGTTTCATGCCGAGGAAGAGCACCACAGATGCCTTATTTGCTTTAAGAATGTTGATGGAGAAGTATAGAGAAGGACAGAAGGAATTGCATTGTGTATTTGTGGATTTAGAGAAAGCGTACGACAGGGTGCCAAGAGAGGAGTTGTGGTATTGTATGAGCAAGTCAGGTGTGTCAGAGAAGTATGTGAGGGTGGTGCAGGACATGTATGAGGACAGTGTGACAGCAGTAAAGTGTGCAGTAGGACCGACAGACTGGTTCAAGGTGAAGGTTGGACTACATCAAGGATCGGCCCTGAGCCCTTTCTTGTTTGCAGTGGTGATAGACAGGTTGATGGACGAGGTCAGACAGGAGTCTCCCTGGACTATGATGTTTGCGGATGATATTGTGATCTGTGGTGAGAGTAGTGAGCAGGTTGAGAAGAGCCTGGAGAGGTGGAGGTATGCGCTGGAGAGAAGGGGAATGAAAGTCAGTACGAGTAAGACAGAGTACATGTGCGTAAATGAGAGGGAGGGCAGTGGAGTGGTGCAGTTGCAGGGAGAAGAGGTGGAGAAGGTGGAGGAGTTCAGGTACCTGGGGTCAACAGTGCAAAGTAATGGAGAGTGTGTTAGGGAAGTAAAGAAAAGAGTGCAGGCAGGGTGGAGTGGGTGGAGAAGAGTGACAGGAGTGATTTGTGATAGAAGAGTATCTGCAAGAATGAAAGGGAAAATTTATAGGACTGTGGTGAGACATGCGATGTTGTATGACTTAGAGACAGTGGCATTGAGTAAAAGACAGGAGGTGGAGCTGGAGGTAGCAGAGCTGAAGTTGTTAAGGTTTTCGTTGGGAGTGACGAGGATGGACAAGATTAAAATTGAGTTTATTAGAGGGAAAGCACATGTAGGACGTTTTGGTGACAAGGTGAGGGAGGCGAGATTGAGATGGTTTGGACATGTGCAGAGGAGGGACATGAGATATATTGGTAGAAGAATGCTGAGGATGGAGCCACCAGAAAAAGGAAAAAAAGGAGACCAAGGAGGAGGTTCATGGATGTGGTGAGGGAAGACATGCAGGTAGTTGGTGTGAAAGAGGCAGATGTAGAGGACAGGGTGGTATGGAGACGGATGATCCGCTGTGGCGACCCCTAATGGGAGCACCCGAAAGAAGAAGAAGAAGAAGAAGAAGAAGAAGAAGACGATATATATATATATACAATTTTAAAATGAAATAAAAGGCCAAAAGTGAGGCAAGCTTGTAATGCCTTTAAAGCGCTGGAGCAAAACAACACAAATGCATTTAAACTGTTGGAATAACAATTTTTCTCAAAGTGCCAGAATAACAATCTTAAAATGCTGCAGTAATAAACAAGACCAGAGTTTCAACACATGTGCTAGAGCAATCAAGTATTACATCTGTTAAAAACAAAACTTAAAATTCATAAAACCTTACATTAAAACTTAAACTGACTTTGGCATATGTTGTACTGTTATAAAGCTACTAAACAAAAGGACCAAATCAGTACTTGCACTTTTGATTAGCCATATGAACTGTAGCTACTGGACTGAAGGACTGGACTCTTGAAGAGCACTGGGGGTCAAGGCCAATAAACACTTTATGAATAGTTTCAAAAGTGTATTTTAGTTCTTTAGGATAGCTAATATTGATGGCATAAATCAAACCAAATAGGAGAGCAACAGCTGTAGGGAAATCTTGCACATTATCCAGCCCAACTTGCTCCTCTAAAACTACAGACAGGCACCTTACATTTGGGTTTGAATGGATGGTGGCAACGTCATCTTCAACGACAGTTAAGACCTCCTTCTTCATCCCGTTTGTGTGAGTGTCTTCTGGGTCTGTGTCCTGTAGTAAAAAGCAGCATAATCAAAATTCCATCAAAAAAAAAAAAAAAACAGAATCAAAATCCATTTTTAACTGATTGAGTTTTGCTGGACCACAAAGAAATTTTTATATTGTTTGAGATAGGTCACCCAAAAATCACACATGCCGCAATTTTCCATTGTGTTTGCTTGGAAATACACTATGTTGCGAAAAGTATTGGTACACCCCCTTCTAATGAACAGGTTTGACTACTTTAGTCATTTCCATGAGTACAAATCTTAATGTTTAAGCATATAATGATATTCGATGGAATTGTGTGCTTCAAATTTTATAGCAACAGTTTGGACAGGACCCTTTTCTGTTCTAAAATAGCAATGCCGCTGTGTATGGAAAGGTTTAAAAAAGAAATAACTGATTCAGTCAGTGTGAAAGAACGTGACTGGTCTGCAGAAAGCAAAGGCTTAATCCCAGATGAACACCTCGGATGGGTATTTAAATGCAGACCTTAATCGAAAAACTAATCACCAAACACCAATGACTTCTACTTACACTATAAGGACAAAAGTATTGGGACACACCCTTCTTTAGAACAGAAAAAAGGCACTTCTAAAACTGTGGCAACAAAGATGGAAACATTATTCATGTATTTACAAATTGTATTTCCATCTCTGTTGCAACAGTTTTGGAAGTGTCTAAAATGATTACCCATATGTACAAGTCATTGGTGTTTGGTTTGAGTTTTTGACTCAAGGTCTGCATTTAAAGTCACAGCAGAGGTGTTCAGCTGAGATTAGGACTTGGCTTTATGCAGACCAGTCAAGTTCTTCCACACTGGGTGAATCAATCATTTCCTTTTGAATCTTGCCTTATACACAGAGGCATTTTCATGTTAGAATAAAAAAGGGGCCTGTCTAAACTGTTGCTAAAAAAATTTGAAGCACACAATTCCATAAAATATCATTATATGCTTATACATTAAGTAAGTATTAATTTGTACTCATGGAAATTACTAAAGTAATCAAACCTGTTCATTAAAAGGGGGTGTCCTAATACTTTTGGCAATATAGTGTAACACTTAATTTGTGATGTCAGACTCATTACTAATAAGCAGTGTTGTGCTAGTTACTAAGAAATAGTAACTAGTTACAGTTACTAGTAACTTCATTTTACAAGTAACTCAATTACTTTGTTGATTACTTACACCAAAAAGTAATGTGTTACTGTTAAAAGTAACTTTTTAGTTACTTTTTTAAAGAACGTACTTTAATGTTCCCATTAATGCCCTTTTATGCGTTATGGTCTATACAAATACAAAACTGACTTAAACACAAAGTAATTTTTAAACACTGTTTTATTTAAGTCAGACCAGCACAAACTGAATATATCACAAGGATTTCTGAAATAACTAACAAAACAAGGTGAATAATATATTCAGAATCAAAAACTAAAGTGGCTTCTGCATCATGTTCCTTTCACAGCTTAAGTATGAAAACTATCAACAATGTAGAACATAACACTGGGTTAGCTTCTCGCTTCGTCGAGGCATGTCGTTTCTGGAGGAGCTTCGACAGATTGGAGTTGCTGCTATCGAGTAGACACGACCTTCGAACCAGAAAGACACAGCTTACATTTGACTAAAAGTTTTTTCTTTATGCTCAACTAAAGTGAAATAATGAGCATATTTCCACTTTGAGAAACTCGTCTTGCTCTCGCCTTGACTCGCCATTACTGCCGCACAGACCTGAATAAACGGAGACACGCCCACAGTGCGTCTTCTTCGTGTTTACACTGGTTCTCATCCACTAATCCTACAATGCGTCGCTGCTGTAAACAGGTTAGGCTGTAGGCTACACTTCAATTAACGGAGTTAATTTATTTAAAAACTAATGCGTTACAGTATTAGTTACTGTCAAAAGTAACTGCGTTACAGTAACGCGTTACTAGTAACAGGTTATTGCCCAACACTGCTGATAAGTATTCAACTAGGATTATTCCATAAATAAATTTTTGCCAACACTTTGCCTCCTCCATTATATTCTTTCTCCTTCTGTTTGGGTTATAGAACAGTTAGCAGATTAGTCTCGGACACCAGACAAAACTGTTTTCTTTTTACAGGATCTGGATAGTACCTCAGGTATGAGAGAATATACCTATAACAGACTGATAGCACACTTACCAGGCAAGACTTCAGGAAGTTTCCAGACTTTTCTCTCATAAACAAAGGTAGACCTTTGAGAGCTGTAGCTTTTCATTGAGCAAGCACATTAGAAGCCTGAAAGACACAGAAACAGTTAAAACCTTCAGCTTTATGCTTACGAGATATGTGGCTACTAAAAGTTGAAAGGACATTGGTTGTCAGCTCACAATCTTTAAAAGGACAATTGACTGTGTCATGCCTCCTCAAATGATCTCTGAGGTGATTTAAAAACTGGGAAGGCTGACAAAAATCTTTGAAATCACATAACTCAGTAACTGCAGCAGTGTGTTTGTTTGATCTTGTCAAATGTGTTAACACACCTACAGTTCCCCATTTGGGAACTCGAGCAGCGTCACAACGCTTTGGGAACGCCATGCGTTGACCACGCTCTGAACCACCATTTGTGTAATATATTTAGGTTATTTTCGATAATAAAACTAAAAGAAAGCTTACCTGAACCAGAGAACATCCAGCCCCTTCTAAAATGCAGTTCATGAGGGGAAACCCAGTTCAAAATGCTACGGAAACAGACTGCGCATGCGCACTGACAGAAAGTGAAACACTTGAATGAAGAAATCAAAATATATATATATAGTTTTCCCAACTTAATTGTTTATTTTTATTGGACAAAATAGTAGTAAACATGCAATTAAATCTTTTTTATAAGTAAACTCAACACTGTGCTCAAAAATTTGTCCACCTAACTTGTAATTTTAAACTGAGTTAACAATTTGCATGTTGGATTTTTTACATTGTGTGATAAGGATAATAGAAACATTTTAGTCATAATAAACCATTGTTCTTGGAATCTTAAGTACATCAGAAGGCAAATACGTTTGTACTTTTACTCCAGTGAAAGTTTAAATGGAGTACTTTTACTGGAGTAATATTTTACTTAACTTTTACTCGAGTACATGCTTTGTGTACTTTGTCCACCACTGGTAGTTATTGATTTCTAGTTAGTTAACATTGTTTAAATGTAGGATTATTACTTATTCATTTACTAGTTACTCAAAGATGGATTACATGAGAAGTATATGTTCAGTCTCTTGTGTTTCTATACAAAACAAGATAATGATTACTATAACAATATTTGGGAAGCAGAACTGAGAAGACAACGTAATTGCTAAAACAGGCTAGATATTGAGAAGCCAAATCTGTCTCCTCTTTATTTAGTCAAACACAGCAATCACTGGATAATTTCTTACAAACTACATAAGAGCCTGGTTTGGTTCTGCCAACAAGTTGAGTAGGAGGCAAAACATAGTTAGACTGAAAGGATTCTAAGAAGAAATTACCTAACATACTTTAGAATGTTTTTACCTCAAGGCCCAGAATGTGAGAAGCAAAATTAATCAGTTGCTGTTTGTACCCTCGCCACCTCATACCTGTTTTTCTCTGAATGTTTTTTCTGCCAGAGACATATATTTTGTATTCCTCAACCTGCAAATATCATAGAAAGTCACAAACATTTAATACTTTTAAGTGTTTGATTAGTATATAAATGTGAACAGTGTCCTGAAAGAGCAATTGTTCCCCCTATTTTGTAATTGCTTATATACAGTATAAATAATGTGTACCTTGAACATAGAAATTTGGTGATACTACTTTTTTGTGCTAGTTATTCGGTCATTTTTGCTAATACAGTTAGATTCCATAGGGTGGATTGTGTCAACTCACACTGACACCCGCTTATGTGGATGTACACAACAAATAATCTGCTCAAAATGACTCGATACAGTTTATTGATAGGTCTTACCACACTCTCTAAAAGTTCTGTTTAATGATGCACTATTCCTCCAGGTCCTCTTCAATTTCTAATGTTGGGTAATGGTTTTATTTCTCATTTAATTGTTTAACAATATATCTGTGGTCCCTATTTGATTATCCTGGTCAAAGTACCATAGGAACTACAAAGGAAAGTAGCATCATGGGTGTAAAATGGGGATTAAACTCCTCCGCCTTTTTTTTTTTTTAATCCATGTTATTGCCTGCATGCTTCTTTACAGTATATTGCACGCTATACTTGTGTGATCAGGTACTTCCCTAAGCACTTAATCGTTATGCTTAGGAAATAGTGAGTTTATAAAAGAGGTTTTCATTAAGAGTTTATAAAATAAAATAACAAATTTCAAAATAACCAATTTACCGTATTTTCCGGACTATAAGCCGCTACTTTTTTCTCACGCTTTGAACCCCGCGGCTTAAACAACAAAGCGGCTAATATATGGATTTTTCCTGGGTTTTTCCCGGTTTCACAAACTTCAAGAAAAAACACTGAGCCCCATAACATTAGACCAATGAAATTGCCGAACGGGTTCAGGTGAACCAATGAAATTCTTTATATTAAATCGGGTGCGCTCCCACTGAATCGGGCCGCACCACATCATAAATATGGATGAGGTTCCTCTGACGTTTGACCTGCCGCTCACTCGGACTGTCTACAGGAAATGTGAATCATTCGTCACGCTGAAAACAACCGGGCATGAAAAAACGCACTTCACCTGTGTTCTGAGCTGCACGGCATCAAGAGAAAAGCTTCACCGATGGTGATTTTTAAACGCACAACGATGCCGAAAGAAAAACTCTCGAGAGAAATTGTTGTGAAAGGAAGGAGGAAGACAGTGAACAATGACTTTCTTTGTAGGCTACTGTTTAGATACACGCAGTGTTACAGTCACTGTCTTTCGTTAAAGCCTGTGTAAAATTTTTGTTTTACACATTCATTTCAGTGTAGGCACCTGCAGCTTATAGACAGGTGCAGCTTATTTATGTTCAAAATAAAAATCTTTGTACAAATCGGTGGGTGCGGCTTATATTTGGGTGCGCTTAATAGTCCTTTGAGTTTGCATATTCATTGAGTGGTGCTTAAAAAATCAATGATGTGCCTTCTACTGGTTAAAGGCTTATCTGTATCCTTTAGCAAAAGCTAAAAATTTAACTAATACTGTCCCTCTGTACTGCCATTCTCTGTTATACGTATGTGTGTAAACTTTGGACTTACTGAGAAATATACTGGCCTTGTGTATAGCCAATCATTTTTCATATCAAGAGTAGAGTATATCTAATATTTGAATGAGTCACACAAAAAAACAACTACAGGCTTAGTCCACAACTGAATAGACTAATCATGCAGTAATTAAATTTTATTTTATTTTTTTCTAAGGTCAAACTGCTTTGCACATAGACATTCATTTATTCTTTTAATTTTATTAATTAATTATCTGGTTGCTTTGTTAAAGAGAAGTGGCTGGTTGCTGTTCACCCAAGTGTTACATGTCTCTGGGCTATTTTGTGCAGTTCATTTGTGATAAATGTGTACCCAATGTCTGCTTTGTAAGACAAGTTTAAAAACAAGTTTAAAGTGCACTACACACTAAAATAATACGGAATAGTAATTGTAATTGATATTTGGCACTATAAATACCTGTGTGTGTGTGTGTGTGTGTGTGTGTGTGTGTGTGTGTGTGTGTGT
>JAAIIK010000067.1:669158-680858 GCA_014706435.1 Silurus glanis | reverse complement strand
TGTGTGTGTGTGTGTGTGTGTGTGTGTGTGTGTGTGTGTGTGTGTGTACATACATACACACACCTGCAAACCAGGAAGCTACAAAATGGGAGCGCGATGGAAGCGACATCAGCTTCTGGAAAAGGGGAAGGTAAGCACTGCAGGGATGCAGGGAGTATGGCCCGTTGACACAGCTCTCGTTTCCTTAGGGAACCTGGGTTACCTACATAACCTAGTGACATTCCCTTTTAGGAACTTGAGCTGCATTGAAAACGCTTTGGGAACAAGTGTCCAATCATGCCATACTGACCAGTCCCTGCCTAGTGTGTCTGAGCACAACCTGCATGCAGGACAGAGGAGCGGGGAGTGGCTCTGATGTCGAGGTCGTAAAACCTGACAAAGGTAAGCAGGGTGGACCAACGTGCAGCATTGAAAATGTCCTGGAGCGACACCAGGCCGTAGAGGCCGCCATACCCCGGGTGGAATGAGCCTTAACTCCGAAAGGAGTGGGAAGACCAAAAGACTCATAACACAGACAAATGGCATCCAAAATCCATCTACTGAGAAACTGCTAATTAGCTGAGAAACCTTTCCTATGAGGGCCATAGCAGCCGAACAGCTGGTCCAACTTCCTCCACGGACTCGTCCTATGGAGTCGATTTACCTTTTCCTGGTTAGGGGCTAGGAAAGAAGGAGGGCAGAAGGCCTGCAAAACGACAGGTTGCGAGGGAGCCGCAGGCACCTTAGTCACATACCCCGGTTTGGGGTATAGAATAGCACTGGCCATGCCAGGGGCAAAAATCCAGAAGAGACGGGGCCACAGAAAGAGCCTGTAGGTCCCCAACCCTCTTAAAGGAGGAGATTTCCAAGGGAAAGGCGGTCTTAACTGACAAATACCTAATGGCCACGTCAGCCAAGGGCTCGAAGGGGGGCTCAGATAGAGCCGCCAGCACAACAGCCAAGTCACACACAGGCCCTCTGGGTTGTGCCCCGGGCCTCAGCCTCCAGGTGCTGCCTAGGAAACATGTCACGAGGGGGTGTTTCTCCAGCAACTGCCCCGCTGGTGGGGTACAATAAGCCGCAATAGCAGACACGTCAGGGCGGCGGGGGAAGTACCGCTGAAACGCCGCTGACTGCGTTTTAGACTCCTAAAACCTGTGGACTACCACGCCTACCGCATCCCCGAACAGGCCAGAAGTAGCTATCGGGCATTCAGCAGAAAAACCCTGTCCCCGTCAGGACAGCTGTCCACCGACATGGAGCAACCGACAGCCCGCGCTGTTTCCTTGGTGGTTCTAAGGGTTAGGTCGGCAGCGCGACGTAACTCCTTTATGTCGTCAGACCCAGAGATAAAGCCCTTGTCCAATTCTCACAGCAGATCGGCCTGGTATGCCTGCAATGCACCCATAGTGTGGAGGCAGCCTGCGGCTTGACCTGCTGCTGCGTAAGCCCTGCCTACTAAGGCTGAATTGTCTTTCAATGGCTTAGTAGGCAACACCATGGCCTTCAGCAATGCAACACCTGGGGAGAGATAGCCAGCGTCTCTTCAACCCTGGGCATCTCCCCGTAGCCGCACTCCTTAAACCCTACTATATTCACGTATAGCAAATGCAGGGGAAGGGTACAGGGCGCATATGTGGTCTCCCAAGACCTAGACACCTCTGTGTGTAGGTGGGGAAAAAACGGTATGGGCAGAGGCTGTGCTGCGGGATGCAGGAAACACTTATCCAGCTTGCTAGGAATGCATTGCTTCCGCTTCTCATCAGGCCAGGCTATATCTAGCTTAGTGACGGCCCACATCACTACCTCCAGGAGAGAAAACTCTCCCTCCTCAGAGGAAGAGATCCGAAGCGCCGCGTCACACGCGCCGGAAGAAAGGCCCGTCTTAGCGAGAGCTTTTCCCGTGGAACGGGAGCTCGGCCCAGCAGGGGAGGTTGGAGAGGATCCGCGAGAACAAGAGTGGGGTCTGAGCCGCGGGGGCGATCATTCTCCTCGAAGAGTGATCTCCGGGAGCGGAGCGTGCGAATAGCCATACGGCTACAGCATGGACAATCATCTCTCGAGAGAGTCGATTGAGCATGCTCCACTCCCAAACAAACAATATGTGTGACACCCCCCCCATAATAAAATGGAGGCAAGGAGGGACACACATGCGAAAGTTTGTTTGCATTTTAGCCACACTGCACAGATTCACACACAAAGCGTTTACCTAAACAAGAGAAGCTGATGTCGCTCCCATCGCGCTTCCATTTTGTAGCTTCCTGGTTTGCGCGACATCTCCCACCAATGACGTCAGGACTGCCTATTGGCCAGATTTTACACGTGATTCAGAGCGTGAACAACGCGAGGCATTCCCATAGCGTTTTTAACACAGCTCAAGTTCCTGAAAGGGAAGTACAGACTCTCATATTTTAAAAAAACTCTGGTAAAAGTCTATACTTTTCTTTTACTCAAGTTAAAGTAATGAATTTGGGCTCTGACATGTACTTAAGTAAAAAGTAGTTATTACTACTGTAGTACCTGTTTTAGTGTCATGCTGGTAACTGGACCTTATATCATATTAATATATTAATATAAAATATATTTTTTATTTTGATACCTAATAAATCTATCCAGGCTGAACAACCACCATATAGAACACAAGCAGAGAAAAGATGTCTCTTTTCTCAGTCCTGTTTATATCGCTGACTCCCTCTGTCTCAACCACGTTAGCCAAAATTTGTGTTGCCTTCTGCCTTGCTCGTTGTTAGATTTGTAGGCTAACCTACATCTGTGTTGTGTGAGAGCCAGAAATGATACACCAGAGGTAGATTGAAAAAGCCATGCAATGACAAGAAATAGATTGATGGGCTGAAATCGGTACACAATGAGTTGGTTTGAAAATGAAATTTGAAAGTACAGATATTTACAGAAAAAAATTAATGAGTGAAAGTAAAACACTGATACCAGGAAAATCTACTAGCATTTGTACTTAGTTACTTCCCATCTTTGATGCCCAGTAAGTATTCTCTTCCTAGATAAGATATACCTTTATTCGTCCCACAGTGGGGAAATTGCTCCTATGCTTCCTATGCTTCCTTGCTCCGATGCTTCCTATGTGCAATAGATGATTTTGCTGAATTATAATCAAGTTTGAAAACTACATCAATTTTACACCTACATCACATTTTTTTTAAAATCAAAATACACATAAGATGTTAAGATATTGTTGACAAGTTAAGGCTTTTGAGATTGCTCAGTCTTTCTACCTTATTTGTAGCAATTAACATTGTTAAATTGAACAACATGGTCATTGTTTTGCAGATTTCGTTATTGATTTTTATTTTTTTTCATCTCTATATTATTTACACCAGGGCATTGTAATTCATATTATCCAAAGCCACTGCAGTGTGGTGCAGTTTCTAGGTCTGACCTGTGCTCTCATGGCCAGCGGGAAAGAAGAAAATGCCTAGCACACTGATTAATGAACACGATTAGCAGCTAGGAGTATACATTCCTTTTGCCCAGAGGTTTATACTACTTTTATCTCATTAACCCGTCGTGCATTTAGGAGGTTTTTTCATGCTGGTACATTTGATCTTAATGTCACCTGGTTGAGGATGTCGAAATGTTTTCTCTCTTCTATACCATAATGATCAATATGAACATAGCTGTGACATGAAGTGTATTCATTCAGCACATACAAAGAATGTACCATGAATTTTAAATAGTCTTTTTTTTATGTTTAAGCTACATTAATTATAAACATTATATAAAAAATATGAGCATTTTTTTTTTATAAAGCCAAGCTTTATCTTTTCCTGGCTGATTAATCGGTTCTCCCACGTATGTGGGCATGTCACAGAACAACCAATAAAGAATATTAATGCTACAGAAAATGTTAACCTTTTATTTTATAACAAACAATGGAAAACCCTTTGTGTATACAAATGTTGCACTTCATTAAGTTATGCTCGGTTGTTTTCAGTCTTTTAGCCTTCATGGATTTACATTTATTTTTTTATTTTTTTATTTATTTTATTTTTTTAATGGTAAAACTTTAGTCAGTCCCCTGTGTCCAAATGTGTATAAAGAAAAATCATAGATAAAGTTCGACATTTTTACAAGATCGTGCAGCCATCCATTCATTCATTCCACTTAAATGTCTCTACTGCTTTTTATATCACTTACTCTCTTAGCTCTTCTCCTCTAGAAAGATGAGATCATTCCCTACTCTTTTGCTCATGATTAATTGGACTAGGTAATACACAATGCAACCCATGCCACTTTGTTGTTTCCACCATAAAATGTAACAAAAGGCAAGACTTCCAGCTGAAACACACAATTTATTGTCACACTCGACACATTTTTAAGTGTCTCTTTTCTGGATATTCTGTCAAACACACTGGGTGGCACGTCCGAGTATCAGTGCAGAGAGGGATTGCTTATGAAAAAATGTAATTAGCTTCCCCAGAGCACTAAATGAATGGCACTTTGTGTGTCAAGTGTTGTTTATTTCAAATGTCTCAGAGAAGAATGCACTAGAGAGGATGGAGTCTCCATTTAAGCTGTATGGATGAAATAAATAATTAAGAAAAAAAGTGCTTATAGTTCTCAGTTGCTAAGTGTCTTTAAAATTTCTGTATGCAGATTTCTAATTTGTGCAATAACTAAGTCATGCAACTAAATTAAGCCTTATTAACAAGAAAATTCACTCGACCAGAGATAAAACATTCCAAAACTTGATGATGAGAAAAAAGTCTTTAGATGACCATGGAGCACACATTTAGACAGAAATCAGCTGCAAGCAAAAGTTTATTTCTTCAACTGATTTAAATTCTTTAAACTGAAGTATACTGTACTATATGTATAAAATATGAACCATTTTTTTTTAAATAAATAACTAATGATAACAATAACCACCTCTATATTAGTATTTTGACTATAAGTACTAATAGATATATTTTCATCTGTAATCTTTGATTACTTAAAATTGGCATATAATATAGTATATTGGTGTTAGATTTTTATCATGCCCAAACGAAACTTAATTCTTGGAGATGTTTTCCATACGACCTGCGATGCCCGTAGTGCCTTTCTGAATTCAGGGAAGAATCACACCGCACACAGCAAATGCTTCCTCTTCGGTTTATTACAGGCAGCAAAACGTATATATACACACAGAGAAAAGAAACCTGACCTAAAGTGTTTCCTGTTTAGACAAAAGGATATACTAGCCGGAGATGTGTGAGCCCAGATAAGACTCCCTGTTTACCTTACATAATAACATCGTAAAATATTCTATAGACACTGAACAGACAAAGGAATGTGTGTGAAACAGTGTGAAAACACTTAACACTAACAATTGGGAAATGTGCTTTTTGGACCCACAGAATGTATGTTTTAACTCAAGAGATGACAGAGTGTCCATGTTTTGCACTTATCCACATGAAATTAGAAGATACAGTAGAGAAGAAATAACTCACAGTGAATCTTAGCAATTATACATTTCACAATATGTTTTTTATTTTTAATAGTACACCCACTTTACACGGATACAGTTTTACCCACTGAAAATGTGTTACATTTTTGTTTAGTTACAATAGAGTAATAATGCAGTAATTCTGTCAGAGTTATAGATTGTATTACCATGATAGTGCTGATTTATTTGTTCCTTGGTTTGCCATTAGTTTAGTACTGTTTTGCTGACATGTGGTAATATGTCCCTGCTGTGACTGGAGCAGAGCACCAAGTTTGCTTCGCCACAGGAACACAACAACAGTCAGGTCTCTTACAGCATGTTAAGTGTGTCTGGGTATGGGTGGGGTTTACACAGAGGCCAAGGCTTTTTTAAACAATTAAAAATAAGTTTTGGGTAGCTTTTGATGACATGTACAGTCATAGTCACATTTTTGTGAGAGCCTGTGTCAGTGTGTGCGGGTGACTAGGTGAGTGACGACCCAAATGCAGGATGCGACAGGGAGTAAGGAAAATACAGGTTTTAATAAAAAAACACACTGAGCAATGGGGCAAGGCAAAAACAATGTCCAATAAACAGTGCAGGGTGAAAAACACGCAAACAGGGCAATGCATGGAGAGACAAATCTGGCAATGAGTTAAAGTCTTGTGTGTCCTTAAATACCGGGAGGCACGGGAAAAACGGCAAGATGGCCGCCGACCCGGAAGTGCGCGCCGTGTGCCCGGGAGATCCTGACAGCCTGAATGTTTCAGTGTATAAGCACAATAGTTAACTAAGTTATCTCTACAACTACTGCATGTATAATGCAAATCTGCATTTAACTTCAGATGTATATTTCACCCTATTGTCCAATTGAGCTACAATTATGCAATATTACAAGAGTAATCAGCACTGACAAATCTGCATGGCTCTGATCCAGCTGTAGGGAGCCACTCACACTGTGACCTCATGCACTTGGCCCAATCACAGCCATGCTGATATTTCAGGTAACTACATATCAGCGATAATATTACTTTTATATACTAGTTCTTTATCCAATACTTTTATACAGAGTGAGTGACATTTTAGAACTGATCTGAACAAATGCTCTGTTTAGTTTTATTCCACTATTCAAAACAGATCCCGATGAAGCAAGTCAGCTAGATGGCTTAGCTAGCTCACATTGATTTGATGCAAGAAGCAGAATCAAGATCGTTTGGAAAACTGCTTGACAAATCGAATTAGTGGACTCTAAGTAACTGTATTAACTTTGTATAAAGTGAAACACATAATTTCCCCAGTCACCATAAATAAATAAATAAATAAATAAATCACTCTGGATAAGGGCATCTATCAAATGGCAAAATATAAATCTATAGAATGGGATAAAACATGAATATGTGAGCAACAATCTAGTCAATTTGTGATTAGGTATGATCACTTAAAACAACCACCTGTTTAATTAGTGTTTGCTATAGTTATGTTTGTATGTTGACTGATGTAAAGCAAACATAAGTAGACTATAACTCAAACATTTCAACTTTTTAAAATTAAAAGAAATCCTGCTTTGTTTGCTGTTGATGCTGTGAGTAGCCATGTCCATATGACATCATATACAAAACTCAGGAGTGAGGACATCTTTTGACTTCATTACTTTGAATGTACTTGGAAGGCCAACATTAAAATTTATGTTTTAGTGCCTATAAGTTTAGTGCCAATAAGTTTATCCCTAAGTTTAACTTTGATTGTATTTTGCATTAACTGTGTTCCTGTTAAATGATAAATTAAGTCATCTCAACATACATCATTTAGTGGCTGAGTGATCTTCCTGTGCTAATAATATTCTGGTTGAATGTGAAAATCTTGCATGCGTAACAGGTCACTGATTGAAATGCAGCCTTAACTGCAGCCTGCCAGCTATCAGCACAGAGCTGCTACTTAATACTTCATACACATCCACTCCTTCATGCACTCAACAGCTGCGAGAGCTTTGCGATCACTAAACACAGCACGGTGTAGACTATGACCCACTGAGTTGAGATGGATTTTCTAAATTGACGATTGCCATTAGAAAAAAAAAAAAAGAAAAAAAAAGCAGAGACGAGTTATAATGTTTTAATATTACTGTTATAAGTATACAGCTGTATTTAATATTATGAATAATATTTACTCTTCTAATTAATTTCTGGGAAATATTAAAATTCTTATTTAAAAAATAAACCAAATTTAGTTACCTGACTCATTCATTTAATGTAATAAGAATCATTTAAATTGTTTTTTTTATACAAGCTCTATATACAAGAATAATAAAGCCACACAATAAGCATTAAAAGAAAATAAAAAATAAAAATATGCACTAATAATTGTTGTTTTAATCACAGATTCTGTTGCACATTTTTTAACACATTTCTTGTTAGGTGTATACACCTTGCATACATAATAAAGATTTCACTACACTGAAATGTAGTTTTATATTTTCAGATATTCTTACTTTAGTGTTATATCTCATCTTCTTTAAAGCTTGCCTATGCATCACATATACACCCGGTTTTGTGAATATCTGCTGTTAGATTGCACTATGAGTACATTTAAAACATTGTTATTTAATACTCTGCAATTGCTCCTAGCTTTACAGTGGCTCCAAGCAACTCATTCAGATGCTCATGATTTAATACTGTCTGAATCCATTTAGGTTTTTCCACATGATGCTAAAAGTTTTTCATCAGCAGCTAAATACAATTTCCATCTCTTTGACAGTTTTTTAATTTAATAGACTGATGTAATGTGGCTAGAGCTTCACATTTCACCATCCCTCTCAGCAGATGTGTCTGTGGGTGGGGTTAGAGGATCAAAAACCTCTGAATAGGAGTATTGATTCATCACTTTGGTGTTCTACTTCTGCATATCAGACTGCCTCTTTTACTTTTTATTTATTTTTTTATTTTTTTGCTCGCCAAGTGAAAAGAAGTGTGAGAGAGAAGTGCTTTGCTACTTAATTTAATCAACGATGAGCTAGCATGCACCATCTGAGCTGGACACTGACATAACCAATTGACTGGTGTCAAAGCTACTTGCTGGCACTTCCTTATTATCGATTGGCCCTTTGTTGAGCCTGAATTAAGTTTTGTCCACATAATTAGGTTATGCCAGTCAGCCATCCTCTCCAGTGTCCTCGACCCTGTGTGTGGCAGAAGTGTTCAATGCTCAACAGACATGACATGCTCAACTAATTTAACTCCTTTTGTATCCGTTGACTAGCAATTTGCTCGTCTTCTGAATGATCTTGTGGAGCACCACAAATAGTCCAAAAGCACCTTAATCCAAAAGAGGAATACATGCTCAATTGTTTGAAAAGAGACTAGATATTCACATACATAGTATATCCCTTACAATCATTTTATGACTGCCCCCCCAAAAAAAAAAAAAAAAAAAAAAAAGAAAAATGGTAGGATGATTTATAATGCATATGGTCTCCACCAGAAGACATAATTGGAAATCATAAACGTCATTTGGGAGTCAGCAGACACAATTCCACCCACTGAGCTTTAATAAAGCTGAAACTGTGACTGATTGTACTTTGCTGCTTTGACATAGCTGTCAGACAGTAGAGGAGAGCAGAATTGATTTTTATTTTATTTTTTGTTGTTCTTGTAGTTCCTAAACAATACTACACCAATCACAATCTGTTGCAAATACCTTACATTCTGCTGTCACATAATGATTCCATTGTTTTTGCTTTATAGTTAGCATATTAAACATAAACAAATCATATTCAGTCACTTATAACTCGGTTCAGATGTAATTCAATAATATGAAAGAGAATAGATTGGTGGATTAGAAAAAGCAGAATGCTATTAGGGAATTGTGCAGGTGGACCAGGTAAACAGCGTCACTGCTGACTAATATACAGGGCTCATTAAATAATAAATTCATTAGCTAGCCCACTGGAGGTGGAAGCTTCAGCATGCATGCAATCCTATGTTTTTATTTTCTGATCATAAAACATATGTAAGAAACATTAGCTAAAGTAATAATGTATGGGCAGATAGTCATTTATCAATGTTTAGGCTATGAGCTGTAATTATTCTCTTATATAAAATATTTTATTCAAGCTAAGATAATGTCTATTTGTCTAATATGTTTTACTGCCAGGCTTTTTTATGAAAAAAGTCAAACAAAAAACTTCAGCTCCAGCAATAAAATCTCAAGGAGCACTAATTATTTTGTTTGTTGTTCCATTTGCAATGAATCATCATTGTACAGTTTTAAGCAAAGGTGGCCTTAGTGTGAATTTAACAACCTGAAACAACAACTGTTTAACAACAGTTGAAACCCTTTGCTACCATAATTAACCCCACTGCACTTTACATCATTCTCATTTTTGTTCTATTATCAGCTCTCAGATCATTTATTACAAATGAAGGCAACAGGATCTGTTTTATTTAATACAGGTTGAATGTTTTCAACATAAACCACAACGAAACAATACAAATGTATTATTATTATTATTCTTAATTATTAAAGAAAAAATTATGAACTAAACAAAGGATCACTCTGTCACTCTGGAGTATTAATCCAACAAATTAAATTAGCGGTGTGATAGATTTTTTCTTACTAATATTTTGCAAAATAAAAAAATAATATTGCAATGAAAAATGTTTCAATGTGGTCCGAATCGCCAAAAGCAAATATTCAAACATTCAAACATTCAAACACTAGGACCAAGGAGTCCATGCTACATTTTGAAGAAGTGCAATTAAGGGTTAAAGTATAAAGAAAGAAAAGCTACAACACACTGATAGTCAAGCCAGCAGTCTTCTAGCATCTATTTGTTGATTGAACAAGATTTTTTTTTTTTTGTTCTCTTTATTCCTCAGTAAATCTGTTGGGATTGCATTACTTCTCTCTGTACATTAGGTTGAGGCTCAGTGGTCTCCTCACTGTTGATTTCCCTGAAGACCTTGGTTGAACTTTAATGAATTAAAAAAGCAGAGCCAGAGAGTGCCTTTAACTTTACCCATTTAGGGGTCTTCACATAAAGCACTGAGACAAACACCCAAGCTGAGTGGTCCTGACAGCTTATGACCTGGATAAGTAATTCCTAGAAATCGGTGGTCTGGCAACTCATTAAAAAAGCTACTAAAGACTGGAAGTGAGAGCTAAAAGGTTAATCTTTTAAGAAATAACCATTCAGTCTTTAGGTGAAGCTCTGGGCTTTATATATTATTCACATATTAGCAGAATATAAAAATAACGGGAATGTATTTGTGTGCAGCCTGTCATTAAAAACACTGATGCATACTTTGATTAACTGGAACAGTGTATTCATGTCTGTTGCCACAAGGGATTATGAGAACAGCAAGTTGTGTTAAATATTATTATTGTTTGAGTTATTCTGCTCTTCTTTCATCCATGCAAAAAATGAAGAAAAAAAAATCACCAAGGACTTTGTTCTTGTTTTTGGAAGGAGCTCAAGGTGAGAATGGTCAATGATTACTTGATTAGCTTTGCTCACTTCCTCTGTCAATGTAGCATTTAGTTCAGAATTGCTCTGTTTCCCCAGCACAGCCAAGCGCTGCATCTCAATCTCACCCCTGTCTCCTGTCCTTTCCATTAATAGTGCATTAGAATGGCACATTAAAGATGATGGAAGATTTAATGTAGATTTAAGGCCAGGCATGAGGCTGATAGAGTACCTATCACAGAGAAATTATGGTCCTGTATTACTTTAGCCAAGCATGATCCCTTAATACGATAATACATGCAGTCAAAGTTTGACTTAAATCAATAGAGAATGTAGATTTAGAAGAAAATGGCAGATATTTTTTCTAGCCACAGAAGATAAAAAAAAAAAAAGTTACACATTTATACTAGCTTTGTTTTTTTGTTATATAATTTTATAACCTGCATTTTCTGTGGGCAAGCTTGCCCATTTCATAAACTATACAATAAACTATTTAATTTATAAAGCGTGTCCTGCAAATGGACCTCACAGAAATTTAAGCATAGTTTTATCTTTACTGCAAGCAACTACTCACCACACTGTTTTTCACTAAAATACTCTACCACCTTTTTGTTGAAAGAATTTTATTTTTTTCTCTAGTTAATTCAGATTTTACCAAAATTTCTGCTAAGAAATTATAATGGAAATTATTGTTTTTCTTCTCTCACCAGTTTGCTGAAAGAACAACTTATGGCAAGAATAAGGAGTAAAGAAATTCTACATTTCTTTCTTTCTTTCTTTCTTTCTTTCTTTCTTTCTTTCTTTCTTTCTTTCTTTCTTT
>JAAIIK010000067.1:645922-659125 GCA_014706435.1 Silurus glanis | reverse complement strand
AATAATAATAATAATAATAATAATAATAATAATAATAATAATAATAAAATGTCATTTTTATATGGAAGAGACAGTAGTAATTCCAGGTTTCCCTTATCAGTTGTACTCCAACTCCTCTGATAACTCAACATTTTGGCATATGAGACTGTCATTAGCTATATTGCAGGAATAACACAGCTGGATAACCAGATCAAGTATCACATTCATTAACTTTAATTTCAAACACACAACAGGGCTTTTGTGCTGTCAAATGACTTCCGGAAGTCTTTAGTCCACACAGTCAATATTGGCCCTGAGCAGATTCGACAAGACATAATCTAACACTGAAAAGCTCTTCCAAAAGGATCATTCCCAAGAATAATTCACCCCTGATGTGTAGGATAAAATATTCTAGGTGTTTTCCCCCATTTGGGGTCTATTCCTTACTATCAGCTACACTTGCTAGCCAGAAATATGAGGACCACCTTTCTAATTTTTGAGTTTTCTGTTACATCTATTCCTAAAAGGTGCCTCAAATGAAGATAACAATCATGTAGTATCCATAGATCAATGAAAAACTTTTGATTGTTTTAGTCTATTTAAATAAAAAAAAAATATATATATATACCCTGTTAAAAATGAGAACAAAAGAAAATTGCATTCCCTGCTTCAGGCTGTGGTGATAAAAAGTGCAAACTTATATAACATCCAATCATTAGATGGCCACAATATTTCACAGTAAACCCTACACAAGATTAAATTGATCCAATGATGACTGACATTTATATTTATATTTTTCCGAAGGACTCCAAAATATACATACATACACTGAAAAATATGCATATGCCTCTTGCTAATGGTGGCCATGTTTATTGTGCCTTACAGACCAGCTTAAGAATTTAGCTTGTAAATTAAATATAATTTTTTCATTTAAAGTTGACAATATTTATATTCATTTTGTTTTATTATTATTATTATTATTATTAGTAGTAGTAGTAGTAGTAGTAGTAGTAGTAGTATTTATAGTGTGCTGATGAATGTTATTGTAATTTAAACATGCTTTAAATATCTCTCTCTCTCTCTCTCTCTCTCTCTCTCTCTCTCTCTCTCTCACTCTCTCTCTTTTTTTTTATGTGACATTCCCCATCATAGGGCAAACACAATATGCTCTGCATAATCCAGAGCACAAGTTCACAGAGCTGCAGTGATACCTGGGTATATTTTTCTTGTTGTATGATGGCACCAGCCATGAACGAGGCTCGGAGTTGCCAAATAATGCTAATATGAGCATGACTACGGCACCTCAAATCTTACTTCTAATCTCCTTTCCTATTCAGTTTTTCTTGGTTTAAATTGATTTGTAAAGCAACTTGTGTGAAACTCAGTGTGGATAAACAAAAAGTGTGTTACTAACATTTTAATAATTATTTTAGCATACTGGTAAATGTATTCTAAATGGTTAGGTTACTAGAGTATGGTTCCTTTTTAAAGTTTAAATATATTGTAGATGTCTTTGCATTCTCTGCTGGAATATTATATGTCATTTTACATCCCCTTGAACTCTCAGCACTAAAGTTTCCTCATAAGATTATGTATAGTCATTTTTTTAATTTACTTTATTGATTGTTTGATTTGACAGTCAGTGGAGTGGGAAATAGTTTCTTGGGAGTAAGTGTGGTTGCTCGACGATAAAGTTATACTTTAAAAGAAAAAAAAGGTCTGCTGAAAAGGTTCAACCTATGGCTTTTGATGTTTTAATACATAACAGCTGTTATAGAGAAAGAAACTGTTTAAACAGATATAGAGACTGTGTCATTTACTGTGTCATTTAATTCAGAAGATGGTAGATGTAAGTACAGATTTTATTTAACAGTGTTAACAAGTTACAAACCAACAACGAAAAATGTGAAAGAAACACCACTATAACCAGTGAAAACTATGAGCAAGGCTGTCGAACAAGCAAAGAGACATATATGAGACAAAGGCAAAAGCTTAACAATGAGATATACACTACATTGAATCTGTATTAGATGGATTTCCTATCTGTGCTATTTTGGTATTACATTTCTCCAAACTAAATTATATACCACATGTAACACACCCAAAAAAAAACTAAAACATATTGACCATATATCTAGCCAAGCCTTTAGGGAAGCATATGTTCATCTATCGCTAATGCCAGTGCAAAACGTATCACTGCCTTTAGAGATCGTTTGACCATTTATGGTCATTGAATAAAATATTCGTTTCTACAGCATTCACAGTGCTTAAATGTTGCAACTGGCAACTTTCTATTTATGCAAATTTAAAATTAGACACCATCTGCCAGTCGCACATTTAGACCCTGCAATTTAGCAGCTTCAGTGTGGCATCTTTTTAGCCCAATGATGGCTACATGATGTGCTGCATGACTGACCATAACTGTAAGATCTATTCCATTGTTTTTGTAGAGAGGAACAGAATGTGTTCAGATAAGTAATATATTATAATGGAATGTCAGTGAATGTCTATGGAAATAAAGAAAAGCTGCTAAAACATTGTTTTAAAATGTTTCACCTTATCCAAAGTATATGTTGCCATTGGATACACCTCATATTTAATTGCAACTTAACATTTTTTTCAGTGTTGACAGTCATGTTGCCTGAAGAAAATCTGAAGTTGCTGTAGCTGGCATGAGGGGCACAACCAAAAATGACATTTTGTGACAGAAAAAAAAAAAGCTATCATATAATCTGCATTGTACATACACTATTATTGGGAATCACTATTAACGCTATAATATAATACACTATTAATAGAGAAAGATGCAAAAACTGATTAAAACATTGTGAAAAAAAGAAATTTAGGCAATAGAATCAAAATTTTATTCTGAGAGGACAGTGATAATAAAAATGTAATTAAAAAATAGAATTATTTATTTGCAACAATAGCAGTATAAAAATACTTTAAAAGCAAAGTAATTGATGTTCCATTCTGTGTTTATATAATGTGCTGAAATAAATAAACAGAGAAAGCTAATAACTTGCAGCAAATAAAAAAATAAAAAAATAAATCAGTGATGTAAAATCACTGATCCAGTTATGCTGGAAAGCACCGGAATCTCTACTATTGTGTAGTTCTGTTTTAAGGATGATTTAATAGCATTGGAAATAACACAATCATTTCAGAAAATGGAAGGATTTAAAAGCAAGCAGAATCTTAAAAATGCAGGCTTTTATGGAGTTAATTCGTAAAGTTTTTCATAAAACCTTTTAACAATGCTCTTTTCAACGCATTTGTCTTTCAAGTTCTTGTTTAACTTATGATTCATGTTTTGTTTTATAGTCCTGTATATTTGCGCTTGATTTAAATTGCACTTGCATTTCTCATTTCCTGCATTGCATGATACTTCTTATCTAAGCAGGTGGCAATTTTAATACGTAAACAGCACTAAATGTCCAGTATAACATACCTGCAAAATGTACTATATTATGTACAAAAAATGTTTAAATTGTGTTTTAGGATTATTCAATCAGTTATCAGAGAGAACGCACTCAATAATTGAATTTTATAATTATATGAATTGCTAATTTCAACATTCGGTGTATTTCCTACAGGGTTTACTTTTACTTTTGTTTTCTTATCCCAAACACATGACATTTCTTCAGCATTACAGCTTTGTCCACGGACCCAGTTCTTTTTTTTTAAGCTCAGTAGCTCAGCCCAGATGCTCACATCTATTAAAACCAAATACACCCAAGCCAAAATGTGTGAGATGTGTTATTCTCTTCCTGCAATTAAGATGATTCATGGTTGAATGACCTTCTCACTGCAACTGAACCATGCCAGTATTTGATCAAACTGACTAAATTTTTACCTCTTATGTTTTTTCACTCTCCCAACACAACTATAACTTCTTGTTATCTGTTATGCAACACACCTATTATAGACAAACACCTGACATAATTGTGAAAAGTATATGAAGGAACATGCAGATTGCAGTATAAGTGTTTATTAGGGTAATTCATATCTTGTACATATTAGCGCTTAAAAAGACACAAGTTGATCAAATAAGATGAAATCAGAGATTATATAGCCAAAAGAATACACAAAGCAAAAACTTCACTGTGTTATCACCCTGTAATATCAGTGCCATAGGGCAATTTCTTGTTTTAGAAAAACAAAAAATGAAACCACAGAAGTCTCATGTGGTTCTACCTCACTAAAAGTTTTATCTTGATTGTGACCTGGATTGTATTGTATACATTTTCCTTTTTTCTAGGTAGGAGGAATTCAGTAGATATTGTATTGTTTTTTTTTTTTTGTCTTGCCATGAGAAACATGCGTTTTTTTATGTTACTTATTGGGTAGTGATAGTAATCAATATCTACCTCAAGTAAATTTTAGGTTTTGAGACTTAATGAATGCAGATGCAAATTGAACTAATCTGACTAATGAGTGTACATGCTATCGTACGCCACTGCATAAGCGCAATCTCCTCCATAGTGTGTAAAACAGATCAATCAAATCAATTGACAGGTCATAACACCAGGAAAGTCAGGCAGTGAATCGCTTTAGGACTGGTGGCTGGAAAGTGAGAGCACCAATCATTCTTGGCAATCCTATTTCAGAAAATACCAACCTCTAAAACGCAAGAGTTAAATCATTATTAATGATTATTCTATAAAAGTATCTTGCCTGCTACATGCTCTTCTGTAAAGTCCCTTTTTATTGTGAGTACTGAGTAGGAAAGTGTGCAAACAATCACCTTGCAAAGAGCTTAGAAAGCTGTTTGCTGATATTCTCGGCATCAACAACACCACATAAATACATCACACTGGGAATAAACACTTTCTGTGAACAAGAGCAGCAAGTGTAATTTGCAATATCAATCCTTTAAGACTGTCAAAGATGCAACACTGCCTTTGTGTATAAGCAAAATACACAACTTGTGAACAATTTATTTTCCTAATCCCATATATTTTAATGTTTAAAAGCTTAGTAGCCTGTATCAAGAAATGTCCAAATTCTGAAACAGCTTAATGTAAGTCTACATTTAAAGGTTTGATTTTATGTTAAAACATATTGTGTACATGAAGTAAAACATGCATTTTCATGCTGAATTGTAACTGTACACTCAATCACTCAAATGTAGTGTTTTAAGTGCAAACTGATTACTGGGCCATGCAATAATATCACAATGTTACTTTGAAAATGTGAAAATAATGTTTAATGTTGTAATGTTACAGTTTTGTTAAATGATGTTAGATTTTGTTCCTTGTTGATCTCAACAAATGCTATTATCGATTAGTCAGGCTGCTCAAGTTAGGAGTTAGTGTGGAGTTAGATGGCAACCGCCTGCGAAAAATGGGGTACAGTACAGGGTCAAACGGTAGCAGGAAAAATTGCATACCAAGTCATCCATGGCAATGGGAACATTTTATATTAAACGCAACAAAGAAACTGTACCTGGAACTTATGCAGAGCGGCGCTTGTGTGGCATGGAAGTACCACAGCGATGCACGAGCACATGAAAAGAAAACACACTGGTGTCACGAATGAAGGTGAAACATCAGCACGGTACCTAAAAACTGTATAATCCTCATCGTGTGAAAATGGTACAGTTTAATGAAGTGCTATTGTGTGAACTGTTTGTTTGCTAACTTCAGAACAGTCACACTGGATCCGTTCTGTGGTGATTCGCGAGCATCAGGTTGGATGGATTCGTGATGGATTCAATTAAAACAGTGCAAACAAACACTAAATCTAAAAGCAGCTAATAACAGCAGCAAGTAAAGGATTAATTTTTTAGTCACTATTGTGGTTTTCAGCAAATTATTAAGCATTTAGTAAACCAGTAAACCAGTCACCATAATACACACTGTTATTACTGTTTAACTGTGTAATAACATTACCTGTGTGCAATATTACCTGCAATACGTGCAATACCACCTGTGTGCAATACTACCTGCAATACATACTTTTTTCCCTTATTTGTATTTATACATTGTACTGGGTATATACTGTATATTATAGTATGTATATATTCTTTTTATATATTTGCATTTCTTTTTATTTCTTTACTTTGCTGCTGTAACAAAGAAATTTCCCCACTGTGGGATGAATAAAGGTATTTTCAAACGTAATTTACTTCAGCTTTACTACGTCCAAATGCTTGTTTTCAATGTTAGTATATTTAATTTATGCATATATCATTTAATTATTATACAAAATTTAATTAATTATATATTCTAGATGCTTATATCTTCACAAATGAACAAAATATCATATACATTTTTTAAGCATTGTTGTCAATTTGCCATCTGCAAAATACAATACAAATGTTAATTTACACAAAGTGTTTTACCTTGCACACAAAAAAGTTGTTTTTTTTGTTTGTTTGGTTTTTTTTTACAGAAAGAAACAACACAGCATGAGTAAATTTGTTTTAAGGAAAAATCTCCCATGCACCCCTGAATATGCAGCTGCTATAAGCTTTCAAATGTCTAAAATAAAGATAGTTAAACTCAATATGTGGCTTTTAAGATAAATTAATACCCTGAAGAAGGGTTTTGTGTAGTTATACAAAACATCTAATAACTTTTATCCGATCGATTAATTAATCGAGAGAGAGAAAGAGAGAGAGAGAGAATTAATTGTCCGATTAATTGATTATCAAAATAATAATTAGTTGCAGCTCTAATTGTATGTACTGTATATATATGTGTGTGTGTGTGTGTGTGTGTGTGTGTGTGTTTGTTATAAATACAAGGATAAACATCCTTTACCCATATATGAACATGTGTATTATACGTATATATGTGTATTTGGGAAAATATGTTACATATACAGTATAAAAATCTTTGATCTATTTTTGTAATTTTTTTTTTCACATGTTTGTGGTATATATATACAAGTATCTGACATATATTTCTATAGCTGTGAAATCCAAACATGAACATGTATGCAATATATGTGCTTTATATATATTGCTATATATCAGATTTTCATATGGAAACTCATGAAATGGACTTGTGGCACCCTCCTACTGCATACATGTACTGTACAAAAAAAAAAAAAAAAAAAACCTTTTAGACTCTTTGGGTTTTTTAATGGCCACCACAAACCAAATGTGTTTTCTGTCTCCATCTCCAACTATGAATGCCATCTTTTTAATGCCTCCTAAATGTGCCATCCCTGAAAGGTAATTGTATTTCTGCACACCGAGTCTGACTGAGCCAGTCTACACCCATGGTGACAATTTGTTGCCATTGCTATTCCTCAAAAACAATGTAAACCCTGACTGACTAACACTGCAATCTTGATCACGGCAGGGAAGCAACAGGGATCACATCATTGCTGTGACCTAAGTGTATCTGTCTCTTGTTACCCAATTTTGATTTAAGAGATCATCCACCAAAGTCTAAACAAGAGTAGCACACTCACTTCACAGTAAAATCCATTTACACATTTTTGTCATCCATTTTCCAAAGGAGGCTTCAAAATAAGTATGTTTTCTTTGGAAAGAGAAAATGGAGCACTTTTCATTATGTGCTGTACTGTTGTCAGCATTAAAAT
Organism: Silurus glanis; assembly: GCA_014706435.1. Classification (NCBI taxonomy): domain Eukaryota; kingdom Metazoa; phylum Chordata; class Actinopteri; order Siluriformes; family Siluridae; genus Silurus; species Silurus glanis. The sequence goes on along the minus strand of JAAIIK010000067.1, from coordinate 651,589 downwards.
GGTAACAGGTGATGACCAAGCAAAGAAAAGGGAACGACTTGTTCTGATTGAGGACAGAAAGCTTGTCCTGTATCTTGTGTACCTGTGCTCTCACAGTCTAAATAGAATATCTCAGATGCTTAAATTAGAGTTTCTTAGACAATGTGTATAGTGCTATGTCGATCCCCAGATGCTGCTTAGGTGCTTGTTCAGTCCCTTGTCACACTGAGGCTGGACTACTGCAACTTTCCCGTGGCAGGTCTGCCTCTGAGCGCTGTTCGACCTCAACTGATCTCAACAAGTCAGCAGCAGCATGACTTATTCTCAACCTTCCTTTCAAGTTCTCCCACACCGAGGTGCAGGAACAGAGAAGAATCTTGATGCTTGGCTACAACTAAAAATGGACCAGCATCAACCTACTTAAAAGAAGTTATTACACCCCACACAGCACTATGCTTAATGTCAACCTCTAGCACTGCTCAACTGGTCTCACCATCTCTCAAGAATCTTCTCTGTTTTGGCACTAATTTGGTGGAATGAACTTCCCCATGATTATCCAGAGTCACTAGCAGGCTTTAAGTGGCTAAGACTAAAGACCTACTTCTACCTGTGACTACTGAACTAAATTAATACTTTATTTCTTTATCACTTTTAAAAAATAATTGTGATGTTTGTGGCTTTTCTTTCCATATTACATCCCCAACACTTGCAGATCTTACTCTTAATCCGTGACCAATGAAGCAGTATCAAAATGCGTAGAGACTTCAAAGTACTTCTGTAAGTCGATCTGGATAAGCGTGTCTGACAAATACAATAAATGTAAATGAACTGAGAGACACCCAGCATCATTAATGTGTTCACCTTTCTTAGTGGAACACAACAGCAGTCAGTTATCTGCCGTCAACCGCAAGCAGTCTTTTCTCATTTCCCACCATTGACTCGATAATAGCTGATACTCTGTTTTGGAGTAAAGTAAATCAACTCGTGTCCAATAGACACAAAACTGAGAGGGGAAATAACATGTAGGTAAATCCACTAGTGATTTTACAAATGAAGGCTAATTTGCTAAGCATATAGCAGGGCATAATGTAAACATATTAAGTAACTACCATGAATAATTCAGTAACTACAGTGAGCAAAAAAAATACTTGACCCACTAAAGGATCCTGGAAGTTTACGCAGTTATTAAGTAAATGAAATACAACAGAGGGTGCTGTTATAAGAAAATAATCAATAGCATGAAAATGTAATATTGAAAAAATGAAGACTGTCCTGTGGTGGAAAACCTATTAAATATAAAATCAGCTACCTTTATGGTTAAACACTTTTATTTATTGATTAGCTCTGTTTTTTATTAATCCTATATCTTAGATTATGTACAGTATTTGCCATACATGTTCATGTGAATAAGATGTTACTATAGAAACTATAACCTTTAAAATATTTACTTTAAATATTTAATTTGAATATAGCCACTGTTATTAAATTTTATTATATTTATCAATTATATGTAAGTTTTTGCATGTTCTGTGATGTAAAATATTTTCAAGTGTTATTTATAGGTGTCATAGTTATGCGGAAATCTACGGTGGCGGAGAAGTGCAAAACACATTAACAAATCAGAAAACACATAAACAACTCCGAAAACAAAATAACAAATGCAAAAACAAAACAACAAATCCGGAAACAAAAAAAAAATAAAATCCGAAAGCAAAATAACTAATCCGTAAGCAAAATAATAAATGCAAAATCAAATTAACAAATTCAAAAACAAATTAACAAATGCAAAAACAAATAAACAAATCTGAAAGCAAAATAACAAATGCAAAAACAAATTAACACGTTATAAAAACACCTTTTCCGGTTTGTCTGAATTGTCGTTGTGTTTTCGGATTTGTTAATGTGTTTCGTGCAACAATTCAGACAAAACAATAAAAAAAAGGTAGGTATAGATTGCAAATGGAACACTTATCGATCATTGGACAAGACACCTGTCATCCAAGATATACAGGAAGTACAACAGTTTCTCATTGCTTGCCAATGTTTACTTCTGTTTTTTTCTTATATTTAAAGGTGCACTAATCAAAATAAAAATTAAGTAAACAGAGAACTTTACACATGTACAAGAAACTAATTTATAAGATTTCATACTTCCTGTATATCTTGAATGACAGGTGTCTCGTCCAATTATCGGTAAGTGTTCCATTCACAAACTATACCTAACTTTTCCGGTTTGTCTGAATTGTCGTTGTGTTTTCGGATTTGTTAATGTGTTTTTGGATTTGTTATTTTGTTTTTGGATTTGTTAATTTGTTTTGGCATTTGTTATTTTGTTTTCGGAGTTGTTAGAGTTTTCTAATTTGTTAATTTGTTTTCTGATTTGTTATTGTGTTTTGTACTTCTCGGCCACCATAGAAATCTGCACATGGACTGCATGTGTCATCAGCCACTGCACCACCATGTAACATGACACATAATTCTTTGAGAATTATTTTAGTTTCTTTGATAACTGTTAATATTTACATGTATTTAAGTCTCACATAACACCTCACAGTTCAAGTTCATGTACATTTCATTCACTGGTTTATTTGAGGCTGTAGTTAGCAAACAACTGGTTTATAAGTCACACCAGCCTGCAAGTATTTAATGATCTATCACAAGATACATGATTAAAACCCTGTATGTACTATTTGATTGTGGATTACATCAATACTGCTATAATTTTCTGTTTATGTGCTAATAAGGTGAACCTTAGTATTAACTGGATCCTGGACTCCCTGACTGGGAGACCTCAGTCAGTATGGATCGGGAACAGCATCTCCAGCACCAACACACTGAGCACTGGAGTCCCTCAGGGCTGTGTGCTCAGCCCACTGTTGTTCACTCTGCTGACTCACGACTGTGTAGCAATGCACAGATCGAACCACATCATCAAATTCGCTGATGACCGTGGTGGGTCTTATCAGCAAGAAAGACGAGTCAGCATACAGAGAGGAGATGGAATAGTTAACAGCCTGATCCAACAACTTGTCTCTGAAAATTGACAAAAACAAAGAGATGCTTGTTGACTTCAGGAGAGCACACAGCAGCCATTCTCCACTGATCATTGATGGATATTTCGGGGAGATCTTCAAGAGCCCCAAACTCCTTGGTGTTCATCTGGCAGATAACCTCACCTGGTCACTCAACACTAGCTTCATCACCAAGAAAGCCCAGCAGCATCTCTACTTCCTAAGAAGGCTGAGGAAAGCCTATCTCTCTCCCCCTGACCATGCTTTACAGAGGGACCAATGAGAGCATCCTTAGCAGTTACATCACTGACTGGTTTGGGAACTGCACCATCTTGGATCACAAGACCCTACAGAGAATAGTGAGGACAGCTGAGAAGATCATTGGAGTCTCTCTCTCTCCTTCACCTCGGACATTTACACCACACACTGCATCTGCAAAGCCAACAGCATTGTGGAAGACCCCACACACCTCTCACACACACTCTTGACCTTCCTGCCATCAGGAAAGCAGTTCCGAAGCATTCGGGCATCACATCCAGACTGTGCAACAGCCTTTTCCATCAAGACAGCTTTTTTGCTCCTCAACACACAGAACTGAACTGTACAAAACACACAAACACTCACTCAACTGTGTGTTACTGAATTGTACAACCTGAACTCAACACACACTCATTACTCATCTCAATACATTCCACCACCATTTATTTATTATTTATATTTAATCTTATTATACTGTTTACATGCTGTTTTTTGCACCGCTCAACTGCTGCTACTGTGTTTTTGTTTACAAATATACTTTGTTCATAGTCCTTTACAGTCCCCTTTTTCACAGTACTGTATTATCAGAGTATACAGTAGGTTTACTGGTTGGCGCTATTTTGTATTTTGTGTTATGCGCATTCGTCCTACACTGTCTGTTTGCACTATGTTGCACTCGATGCACTATATGTGTGTTGTAGCTCTATATATTGTTTAATGTAGCACCAGGGTTCTGGAGGAACGTTGTCTCATTTTCACTGTGTACTGCCTGTTATATATGGTAGAAATTACAATAAAAGCTTCTTGACTCTTGACTCTTGACTAATGTCATGAGCTGGCTAATGAACAGTAGGCATGATAAATTAAGGTCATAAAAAATGATGGATAAAGGAAGTGCAGTTGTGTGTAATATAAAATGTCAATGCGTGCTGATGACTTCAAGAAATGTATTTTCTCCTCTAGTTGTCTAGTTGCTGAATGTAAAGGTGTTGACATGGCAGTGTGCGACTACACGGTAAAGAGGAGACAACATGGTAAAACCTTAAAACTCTCTCTTTAAATGGTTTTTGACTCATTTCTGCATAAAAAGATGTTTCTACTTTAACAGCATGAAAGGCCATCACCAGATAAAAAAATGCTTTAAAAAATCTTTTAAAAATATCTTTCAAAAAATACTTTGCTTCTCTCAGGAAAAGATTTTCCAATATACTGAGAGTTTGAAGCACCCTGGTACTTTATAGCCTAAATTACTTTTAAAGCAGAAGCCTGTGTATTGATTGGCTTCCAGAACAACAGTAAATAGGCAGCTCAGTGCACATTATGTTAGGTGTGAGCACAACAACTTTCTCTTTGTCTCACTTAGGTTGCACTTGAAGGATGGAATAGATTGCATTAGATGACAGATGGTCTCCTGCACTGTAATCTCTTGATATTTGCTGTCCCGCTCACATACATAGTCCCCATGTCAATGTCAGTCTAAAATATTAATATGGCAACAGTGCTTCTGAATCGAGGAAAGAATGATATTGAGAAGGACATGGTAAAGTGCAAAGGAGAAAGATAGTCTGCTACCTTGAAAGTGAAAAAAAAAAATAAAATGAGGAAAATGAGGAATTTTTAGACAGCCTACCAAAGTGTCCTGAAAGTGTATGGCATTATTACAAGTCAAGTCAAGTCAAGTCAAGAAGCTTTTATTAAACCTGTCGTAACAAAATAAAGTGAACAGTAGCAGAAAAATGCAAACAGAATATTGTGCAAATGAGCAAATAGCAGCAATCAAGATAAAGTAAACAGTAGCAAAAAATGTAGACAGAATATTGTGAAAAAAGAACAAATAGCAGGAAGATGTGCAAAAACGGCATGTAAACATTTTGCGGTAATGATTAGTGTGAGTGGTTCTGAATCATGAGTGGTACTGAATCATTATGTAAGTATTAAAACCTAACAGAAAGTTTTGGACCTAATCATAGACAGTGTGTTATTTTTTATAAAGTGTTTTACTCCTTTTACACAACAGCAATGTGTCACAGTGTTGCTGAAATAAGAAATTATGCTATGCTATGCTTCAAATGTCTGTACCTGTAATATAACAAAGCAGATATGCACATGCACATGCAAAGATTTTATTGAAAAGTGTGATAAAACAAACATTAAAACCAAATAGGAAATAATTAAAGACATGAACAAGAAAACCTGCCAACAAGAATGTTGAAAAAAACTAGCAACAACCACAGGTGACAAATCTGAGACAAACTGTGAGGTGTGAGTTAAGACTTACGTTTTTGTGCTATTTAACAATGTTATTCAGATAGAAGCAGACATGTGACATTAAACTAGCTGTGGCTGATGGGGAAACATAGTTCATATCCATAAACATAAACATTAGATATTTTGTGTTAAACTCTAAGGATAACTATGG
>JAAIIK010000067.1:613568-624231 GCA_014706435.1 Silurus glanis | reverse complement strand
GTGTGTGTGTGTGTGTGTGTGTGTGTGTGTGTGTGTGTGTGTGTGTGAAGACATTGTGAACTGCATCCATGTGTTCATACGTTTTGCCCCCACTGGTCCATAAGAGGCGGAATAAAGCTGCACAAAGCTACTTACCACCAACAAAAGTACATAAATCTTTCATGCTACCTAAGAAAAAGTTTTATTCTACAGGACATCTGCTGTCTTATGATATATTTTTTAATACATTTTGACACTGCACATTAGAACGACACAATAACTGACTTTGTAGTTTAGTTTTTGGAACATATAGCTACATATATACATGTCGGTTTTTTTTTAGTCTTTACTCAGAGAAAAGGAGAAAAGAAGAAAGAGAGAGAGAGAGAGGGAGAGAGAGAGAGAGAGAGAGAGAGAGAGAGAGAGAGAGAGAGAGAGAGAGAGAGAACAAGTCACACATGCACACTCACTAATATCTCACAGGGGTCTAATTTTCTCTTTTACGTGTTCTCCCATTAGCCTCTTGCAGCCTTTATAGTTGGCAAAAAGTCCTAGCATTCTAGCTAAATGTCAAGGGCGGTTTATCTTCACTAACGATGTATGCAGATAAGTTTTGTATGTTACTTGCACACAGGATACTGATGCCTGAGTAACTTCACATTCCAGCTGACCATATCAAATGATTATTGCTATAATCTGTGCAGCTTTTGCTTTCACTGCAATGGGATACATTTTCTCAGGATAATGAATCAAATTACTGACATTATTACTGACAAAGTTTCAGTGTACATTAGAATGAAGGCTTATATTTATCTGCATAAAACATTGCTCTAGATATAAAAGTAAGGGTATGGCATGACTGCATATTTCTGTTGTGTGTTGCAGCATTATGATTAAGATTTGCTTCATTAAAGCAACTGTAGTGACACTAGCCTGAACGAATCATAAGAAAAATACAAGCCAACAATGAATTAAATACTAAAATACTGAAATACTGAATAGACATAATAGCTAATTGCTGAACCAGATATGACTGATTAGTTCTTTTTAAAGAAGCACACATATGTGTATGCATATGTCTTTGTTCTTGTTTATGTCTGTATTTTCAGGCTGCCCCAGTTAACACTTTTAAGTGGGACAGCATGTTGTTAGCTCTCACAGTCCAGCAGAATAAGCGAACCCTGATAATGCCTCCTAAGAGAGCTGCTCTAAGGACTAATAACACTAAATTTTAAATTTATGTCGGGGCAGTTAAAAGCTTTTGACACTTTGCCCTTCATCGGTCCAACTGTCTTCTTCTTCCAAATGTGATAGCTTGGGCGTGGATTTGGCTTGACAGTTTTTCTAAACCAATATGGATAAATTCCTAAAACCAAATTATTCATAGCACAAGCCAGAATCATCCTTTGAATTTATATATTTTATATTAGTTGACTGGCATAGGAATATTTGTCATATAAAAAAAAGGAATAAAGCTGCAGAAGTTGCTAGGCACCTATGTACAGCATGAAATTAAATAGGAAATAACACACACATTACACATTAGCCTTCCATTAAATGTCCAATTGTTGGTAGAGACATTGCAGCTATCATGGCATTTGGAAGGCAGAGTCATTGCAGTTGCCATGAGCATCCCTTTAAATCTTTGTTTGATGAAAACGTCTTGAACATGGATGCACTATGCTTTCTGAAATACTATGCTTCTTTCACAAAATCATGTATGCACATTTATATGCTAGCATTTGCAGGACTGTTTCAGCATTTTATTGGTACGTTTCAGTACGGCTGAATATAGAAACGCCCCATAAACCAACAAATGTTAGCCAGGTGAGGCCCAAAATCACCCTGTTCGATTAGGGCTGTTATTTTATTTCCTTCCCACCATATATCAATCATTGGCCCAGGCAGGAAAATTGCGTGATTGTCTGAGATTGGAAACATCATAATATAGAGGTGCAATCTACTTCAGACAGACAAAAAAATCTTGCAGTAAATTATAGTGGTTGGGCATTGATGGAATTAAAGATAAGGTAGACAGGCTACTGTTGCTACTCTTTAGCAAAAAAATAAATAAATCAATACTAGAAAAGCTTGAGAGGAAGATGTCTTTTTTTTTTTTTTAAATGCAAATTTTACTGAAAAACTGACATGTGGAAATTTAATAAGGTAAACAAGTGGGCTGCATGTATTACTCTTTGCCACATTCATTATATAGAAGAACTCTGAAATTAAAAATGACCATTTCACTGAAATGATAAAAGTCTGTTGCAGGAATAGAACCTGGATCTTGATATAAAGTTATTCTATGAAACACACAGGTCAGGGTTAAGTTAAGAATGAGTGTATAGTGTATAGTGTAGTTTGTAATAAGAATTGCTGAGCAATTGGCAGAAAAGTACAAAAAAAATCATACAAAATGAAGGAGACAAAGAGTGTCGTGAGGAATTTTTTCTTGGCTAATAATGACTGCCTATTAGTACATCTTGATTCTCTGCAGCTGTACTTTTGAAATTGTGCTCTGAATCTAAGTGATGATTGAACAGACAAACGTGCAATTGTCTTCAAATACTCAAAACTTTAGTGCAGCAACAATAGGTTTATTTAAGTGCAAAATGGCTGACAATTCAGGGTTTTTTTTCCACATGCTGGGATAAATCACCCCTCTTATTTAGGACTAGATAACATTTGAAAATTTGCTCATTTGACAGAATAGAATTTAAACTTTTTAAGCATTTAAGTCTAAGCCTTAAACATTGAGCCACCACTGCCTCAGTAACCCCCACAATAATGTCATGCATTTTTAATAATATATAATTAAAATAATATATTCATGTCTAGTATATTCATATAGAAATATCAATGAATATTAATATATAAAAAAGAAAAAAAAAGAAAGAAAAAACTAATGAGTTTCTGTGGGTTTTTTGTACCACAGGCTTTCTTTGGACTGTGAATACCTGGGTCACTACTTTGCATGTGTGCTGCTATTTTTTAACTCCAGCATTCAAGGCGGTTCATTTCATTTTCATTTCTGACACTGTGTGTGTCTCACGGGTCAGTGCCTTTACAGCAGCTGTAACTTAACACCATTCCACACTATTTTTTTTTATTGCTGATGCCTGCAGACACTGGCAAATAAAATGCTTTTACCCATTCACCTCAAAGAAAGTTCTTTTTTTTTTTAAATCATTGTGAATTATTGACTTATTTGTATGCAGAGTCACTTGTGGACACAGACCAAAAGAATAGGACACCAAGTCAGTCAATCTCACACAGAAGATTTTAATTCTAATTACAAAGATGCACATGTAAAAAAAACATAGCACTAGGATTATTTTATAAATCTAAAATCTGGTGTGGATTCTGTCACTTCTGCCTACATAATATTTAGGGCAAAGTATATATTGTAATAAGCCACTGGTCTGTAAAAGGCAGTGAAGCAAAACAGGTAGAGTGAAATATAATTATTGCTGAAGCACAGCATTGTAGGGAAAAAATATTGCATGCAAATTCTGTAGGTTTAATCAAGTTTTGCAAATACAATTTTCAGGAATATTCTGTAGTAAAAAGGGCTATTTAATAACTCAATTAGCAGTAAAAGGGGAAAAAAAAGCTCATTATAAAAAAGGTTCAAGTGTTCTATAAACAACTGAGCATGCTCATTCTATTTCATTTTTGTCAGTCAAAAATCTAGACATATAAAAATGTTTTTTTATTTTATTGTCAGAAACATAAGCCTCATTGTGCAAATATCATAGATTGATTTATGTTGAACCCCATATTTATTCAGACTTTCTATTTACTTGCCCACATACTGTATAACCCAATAGGTTTATTAATATTATAGTCAGGAATCAAGGATAGCTGTTTTAAGCCTTTATTTTTAAACTGGATTAGATTACGGGAGGAACACCTGTAATGCGTTTTTACAGGTCTACTCAGTGATAAAACTCTCGCATCTGGATAGCAATAAAATTACCACAGGTTATAGCAGGTTATTTTTTCTCCCAGATGCTTTTGCATCATGTGTATAACTAGATCGTTAACAGCCAGTGATTCAAGAAGTGATCATTTATCAAAAAAAAATTACAAATTAAATTTCACCTTGTGCATGCATGAATATACTATTATAATAGCTCCTTTAATCAGTAAGTATTTATTTTTTTTATCATATTCTATTTTACACACTTCACATCTCCTGAGAATGCGTATGGTATAGTGAATGTTTTCACACTACACCAAGTATAAGGTTTAGTGGCTCTTCTAAAGCATCCATTTTACCTTTTGTGATTCAGGGAGTGTTTAATATTTTGAGAAGGTAGCTGATACATGTTAGATAAAATACTAAGTACCAGCTGTTAAGCATATTTTGTTCTATTCTGAGGCAACACTTTCATAGGAAATCATGGACAAATCATGTGTATCCAAATGGGCCTAAGATGCTTAGATGACTGCTGACGTTGGTGAAAAGCAGTGAAAACAGGTAGTTTGGCCTATAATTTTCTCTAAAGGGGAGACATACTGTACATGGCCAACTGGGACGGAAATAAAATCACAGAGTAGCAAAATAGAAAATTACCCCAGGACATCATGTAAATTTAATCATGTTTAAATAGAGCTATAGAGATCATTTGTACTGATGGGCTTCAGCATTGGTGGTCAGTGTGAATTAAGTAATGATCAGAGCAAGAAGATGAATATGTACTCAGGGGCTTCTAAAAAATGTTTTTGGTCTCTCGTGTTCATTTGGAAATAGTGCAATGCTGCAAATCTGTGTCAATATGCTGTTATAATCCATGATATTTCCTAACCCAGCCATTAGGGAGGCACAAGCCAGTGCACTCTTAGTGCTGGCCCCAAGCCCGGATAAATGGGGAGGGTTGCGTTAGAATGGCATCCAGCGTAAAACATGTGCCAAATCGAATATGCGGATCACAAATAAGAATTCCATAACGGATCGGTCGAGGCCCAGGTTAACAACGACCGCCACAGGTATCGTTAGCCGACAGGGTACCGGTGGAAATTGGGCTACTGTTGGCTGAAGGAGGAAAAGGAGAGGAGGAAGACGTCTAAAGAGACAGCAGAAAAAGAAGTGTAGGAGAGTGGAGGTTCGGGTTGGTACTTTAAATGTTGGTACTATGACTGGTAAAGGGAGAGAGATAGCTGATATGTTGGAGAGGAGAAAGGTAGATATGTTGTGTGTTCAGGAGACCAAGTGGAAAGGGAGTAAGGACAGGAACATTGGAGGTGGGTTTAAACTGTTCTATCATGGTGTGGATGGAAAGAGAAATGGTGTAGGGGTGATTCTGAAGGAAGAGTACAGTAAATGTGTAGTGGAGGTGAAGAGAGTTTCTGATAGGGTGATGAACGTGAAGCTGGAAGTTGAAGGGATGATGATAAATGTCATCAGTGCCTATGCTCCACAAGTCGGCTGTGAGATGGAGGAGAAGGAAAGATTCTGGAGTGAATTAGATGAAGTGGTAGATGGTGTACCTAGGAAAGAACGATTGGTGATTGGGGCAGACTTTAATGGGCATGTAGGTGAAGGGAACAGAGGTGATGAGGAGATGATGGGTAGGTATGGCCTTAAGGAGAGGAATGTGGAAGGGCAGATGGTGGTGGATTTTGCTAAAAGGATGGAAATGGCAGTGGTGAACACTTATTTTAAGAAGAAGGAGGATCATAGGGTGACCTATAAGAGTGGAGGAAGGTGCATACAGGTGGACTATGTTCTATGCAGGAGATGCAACCTGAAGGAGATTGGAGACTGTAAGGTTTTGGTGGGGGACAGTGTAGCTAGACAGCATCAGATGGTGGTCTGTAGGATGGTTTTGGAGGCAAAGAAGAAGAGGAGGAGAGTGAGGACTGAAAGAAGAATAAGATGGTGGAAACTGAAGGAGGAAGAGTGTAGTGTGAGGTTCAGGGAAGAGGTCAGACAGAGGCTCGGTGGTGGTGAAGAGGTGCTGGATGATTGGGCAACTACTGCAGGAGTGATGAGGATGGCAGCTAGAAAAGTACTTGGTGTGACATCTGGAAATAGAAAGGAAGACAAAGAGACGAGGTGGTGGAATGAGGAAGTGCAGGAGAGCATAAGGAGAAAGAGGTTGGTAAAACAGAAGTGGGATCGACAGAGTGATGAGAAAAGTAGGCAGGAGTACAAGGAGAGGCGGAGGCAGGTAAAGAGGGATGTGGCGAAAGCCAAGGAAAAGGCATATGAGGAGCTGTATGAGAGGTTGGACACTAAGGCAGGAGAAAAGGATTTGTACCGATTGGCCAGACAGAGGGACCGAGCTGGGAAGGATGTACTGCAAGTTAGAGCAATAAAGGATGGAGATGGAAATGTGTTGACTAGTGAGGAGAGTGTGTTGAGAAGGTGGAGGGAGTATTTTGAGCAGCTGATGAATGAGGAAAATCAGAGAGAGAGAAGGTTGGATGATGTGGAGTTGGTGAAGCAAGATGTGGATAGGATTAGTAAGGAGGAAGTGAGAGCAGCGATTAAGCGGATGAAGAGTGGAAAGTCGGTTGGACCAGATGACATACCGGAAGAAGCGTGGAGATGTTTAGGAGAGATGGCAGTGGAGTTTTTAACCAGATTGTTTAACAAGATTCTGGAAGGTGAGAGGATGCCTGAGGAATGGAGAAGGAGTTTGCTGGTACCGATCTTTAAGCATAAGGGAGATGTGCAGATGTGCAGTAACTACAGGGGAATTAAGTTGACCAGTCACACCATGAAGTTATGGGAAAGTGTAGTGGAAGCCAGGCTGAGAGAAGAGGTGACCATTTGTGAGCAACAGTATGGTTTCATGCCGAGGAAGATCACCACAGATGCCTTATTTGTGTTGAGAATGTTGATGGAGAAGTATAGAGAAGGACAGAAGGAATTGCATTGTGTTTTTGTGGATTTAGAGAAAGCGTACGACAGGGTGCCAAGAGAGGAGTTGTGGTATTGTATGAGGAAGTCTGGTGTGTCAGAGAAGTATGTGAGGGTGGTGCAGGACATGTATGAGGACAGTGTGACAGCAGTGAAGTGTGCAGTAGGAAAGACAGATTGGTTCAGGGTGAAGGTTGGACTGCATCAAGGATCGGCCCTGGGCCCTTTCCTGTTTGCAGTGGTGATGGACAGGTTGACGGACGAGGTCAGACAGGAGTCTCCCTGGACTATGATGTTTGCAGATGATATTGTGATTTGTGGTGAGAGTAGTGAGCAGGTTGAGAAGAGCCTGGAGAGGTGGAGATATGCGCTGGAGAGAAGGGGAATGAGAGTCAGTAGGAGTAAGACAGAGTACATGTGTGTGAATGAGAGGGAGGACAGTGGAGTGGTGCGGTTACAGGGAGAAGAGGTGGCGAAGGTGGAGGAGTTCAGGTACCTGGGGTCAACAGTGCAAAGTAATGGAGATTGTGTTAGAGAAGTGAAGAAAAGAGTGCAGGCAGGGTGGAGTGGGTGGAGAAGAGTGACAGGAGTGATTTGTGATAGTAGGGTATCTGCAAGAATGAAGGGAAAGTTTATAGGACTGTGGTGAGACCTGCAATGTTGTATGGATTAGAGACAGTGGCATTGAGTAAAAGACAGGAGGCGGAGCTGGAGGTAGCAGAGCTGAAGATGCTGAGGTTTTCGTTGGGAGTGACGAGGATGGACAGGATTCGAAATGAGTTTATTAGAGAGACAGCTCATGTAGGATGTTTTGGAGATAAGGTGAGGGAGGCAAGATTGAGATGGTTTGGACATGTGCAGAGAAGGGACATGAGTTATATTGGTAGAAGAATGCTGAGGATGGAGCCACCAGGTAGGAGGAAAAGAGGAAGGCCAAGGAGGAGGTTCATGGATATGGTGAGGGAAGACATGCAGGTAGTTGGTGTGAAAGAGGCAGATGTAGAGGACAGGGTGGTATGGAGACGGATGATCCGCTGTGGCGACGCCTAATGGGAGCAGCCGAAAGAAGAAGAAGAAGAAGAATCCATGATATTTCCTCGGTATGTTTTGTGTATAGTTTTCGTCTAGGTGTGTGTGCAGACTATGCAGATTTTCCCATTCCATCAGCCAAGTGATGCTGCTCTCACCTGAAGGATGACATCAGTAAAATAAAACCTTATATTTTTGGCGAGGGGATTAAGGGAATACTTGTCTTCTTTAATGTTTTTTTTTTCTTTTTGTGTAAAAAAATATTGTATTTATTTCAATTTATACAAACATATCACATCATATGCTTTATCTGTCTCTTTCTACAGAAGCTATCTCTACCTCATTACTGTAACTCTTAGGATAACATATACTTTAATTATGCACCTTACATACACAGTCTTGTGCCTTTGCTCATGCTGTGTGACTGAAACTTAGACTGGGTTGTAACAATACACATACAATTTTTTGTCCTACACTGTCTTGTGTTGTCTTTGCTCTGTCTGTTTTGCACTGTTTGCACCAGGTTGCACACAATGCACTTTATGTGGTGAGGACACTTACTATTCCTTAGCTCTGTGTTTTCTGTTATGTAGTTTTCTGTTGTTAAATGTAGCACCAGGGTTCTAGAGGAACGTTGTTTCATTTCGCTGTGTACTGCGTCAGCTATATATGGTTAAAATGACAATAAAAGGTTCTTGACTTGACTAACCATGTATTTGAATAGGATTTATTTGTACATGAATATGTTACTTTATTTATTTGTTCATTCATTCATCTTCACTTCTGCAGTTTTGATTATCCTTAACTGCTCTCTATGCTTGATTGATTGCCCCATTATTGACTGAATTTTGACTATGACTTTGTGTACTGATTTAGATTTTCAGCTGTCTATGTTACAACTGTAATACAGTTTCTTCTGCTTTGGCTTCTTAGTGGTAACATATCCTACAAGACTATTTCTGTCTGCATCCTTCAACCTGCCAGTTTCTTCAAACTTCCCAGAGCTGAAGCTTTGACTTTGATGCCAGATTTTTGATGCCAGATTCAGCTAGATGCTGAGCATGCTTTTGAATCTTCCTAGGTTTCTTCCTGTGCCTTACGGACATGGACTTTTTACTGAATTTCCTTCCTAACTTGAGGGGATTTTTTTCTAAATTCACACATATATATATATACATACACTGGCGATCAAAATTAGAGAACAATTTATAAACAATTGAACAATTCTGAAATAATGTCATCTTCACTGCTCAACAGTTGAAGGAGTTTTTGTCCTGTCTATACCATGCTACCAGAACACCTTTTCCACAAAATAACTAAGGCATTTAAAAAAAAACATTATTTTGCAGAAAACACACTGATCAAAATTAGAGAACACTTTCAGATACCTCCCAGTTATTGGTGTTAATCTGGTACCTGGTGCTAATTTCCTTGATTATCTGTAAACCCCTATTTAACTGGCAGCCTAACTTCCAGTTTCACTGACTCTGCAAGATGGGGGGCCGTTCTAAAGTGACTGAAAGCCTCCGGCAGCAGGTTGTCCAGATGAAGGCCAAAGGGATGACCTTATCAGCCATAGCAAGACAAGTTGGTCGTTCCAAATCTGTGATTTCAAGAATATTGAATCTTTACAACATCACAAACTCATTCAAGTCGGCCAAGAAGGCTGGTCGTCCACGGAAGACAAATACAAGAGAGGACAGGATACTGCGGAGGATCTCAATGGGCAATCGTTTCCACACTGCAGCTGGAATTGCTCACCAGTTCAGCGCTGAACAGGGTAAGGATCTGTCTCGTCATACAGTGTCTCGACGTTTAAGAGCATTTGGACTGAAAGCCCACTCTGCAGTGACCAAACCTCTCATTAGCAGAAAGAATCAAAAGGCTAGACTAAGCATGTTGTGTGGACAGAGGAGAACTGGCCCAAAGTTCACTTCAGTGATAAAAGCAAGTTTAATTTATTTGGGTCCGATGGGAAACATTATGTTCGGCGACAATCTGGAGAAAGACTGAACCCAAAGTGTGTAAAGAAGTCAGTGAAAAGTGGAGGAGGAAGTGTCATGGTTTGGGGCATGTTTTCTGCAGCAGGAGTTGGGCCTCTTATACAGCTACATGGCAGAGTGAATGCAAATCTTTATCAGAACCTTCTTCAACAACATATGGTTTCTTTCCTGCATTCATCACCCAATCAGCCTGCAGTGTTCATGCAGGACAACGCTCCATGTCACACAGCAAAACGGGTAAAGCAGTTCCTTGAAACTGAAAACATTGAAATAATGACATGGCATGCCCAGAGTCCTGATCTCAACCCAATAAAGAACCTCTGGAAAATCCTTGGTGACAAAGTTATGGCCAAGAAACCCACTACAGTCACCGAACTGTGGAGGAGACTGCAAGAAGAGTGGACCAAAATCACACCAGAGCAGTGTGAGAGACTAGTGCTGTCCTGTGGCCGCAGATGTGCTGAAGTCATTCAGAGCAGAGGCCTGTACACTTCATACTAATTGCTGACTGTTGTAACCTTCAGAAAATTTTGTTGTAATCTTTTTCCATGCTACAGTCATTGTTGTTCTCTAATTTTGATCAGTGTGTTTTCTGCAAAATAATGTTTTTTTTAAATGCCTTAGTTATTTTGTGGAAAAGGTGTTCTGGTAGCATGGTATAGACAGGACAAAAACTCCTTCAACTGTTGAGCAGTGAAGATGACATTATTTCAGAATTGTTCAATTGTTTATAACTTGTTCTCTAATTTTGATCGCCAGTGTGTGTGTATATATATATATA
>JAAIIK010000067.1:590894-613168 GCA_014706435.1 Silurus glanis | reverse complement strand
TCTCTCTCTCTCTCTCTCTCTCTCTCTCTCTCTCTCTCTCTCTCTCTCACTCCCTTAGTATTTCTATATCGTGTATTGTGTCTCGACTGTATATTTAGTTTGCCGTGTATTTGCCGTGTATTCCACTATGACATTATAGTGGGCTGGAAGATAGAGTCATAATGTTTCTGGACTCATTGTTCTATGATGAATTCTAAAGTCCTCAAATAGCTCTATCAAAGAAACTACTCATTGCAGGTATTACCACATTATCTAAATGGGTTTTAGACTTTTATACATCCCTATCAAAGACTAAAATCTACTGAGATAATGTCATGAATCTAAAACATTTGAGAGTGGAGTAATGAGTCCAAGATGCAGAAGAGTCTATTACATTTTCTAATGCAGTACTGGGTGTTTTATAGAGCTGAACAGGTCCTACGAAGGCATACACTATATATCCAAAAGTTTGTGGACACTTGACATTTATATACATATGTTCTTTTTTCAACATCTCACCTTAGCTGTTGTACCTGCTTTGCTGTTATAATAAGATCCAGTCTTCTGGGAAGGCTTTCAATTGGTTTTGAAGTGTGGCTGTGGGGATTTGTGGGGATTAGTGAGGTTGCACAATGATGTCTTGCAAGGAGTCTGAGGGTAAGTCAGCATGCCAGTTCATCCTAAAGATGTTCAGTGGGGTGTTAAGTTCTTCCACTGTAGCTTTAGCACTATGTCTTATTGTAGCTATATCATCACAGGGTCTTTGCCATGCTGAGACAACTATGGGTCCTTTAAGAGTCAGTAGAGAGAAAGTATAACGTTTCAACATACATTCTAGAAAATCATGTGCTTCCAATTTTGATCAACAACTAGACTCAAATGCATAGTACATTAGTAGTAGTTAATTGACACAAATTATCTTCTGTTGTGATCTTGGCTAATAAATGCTTTTTGCATTATGTAGATATGATTTAAAGTTTCAACCAGTGCAATAAATGAATTGTGTAAGTATCACTGGGATAAACTGTATACAGAATCTCTGTAACTCTTACATAGAAAACTTTCTTTCGGCTTCTCCCATTAGGGGTCGCCACAGCGGACTAGCCGCATGTTTTTACGCTGGATGCCCTTTCTAACGCAACCCTCACCATTTATCCGGGGTTGGGACCGGCACTAAGGCTTGTGCAACCCTAATGGCTGGGGTTGGTTCCCTGAGCGGGGATCGAACCCAGGCCACAGCAGTGAGAGCGCCGCATCCTAAACACTAGACCACCAGGGATAACGCTTACATAGAAAGTCATACTAAATTTGTATATAATAGTGCAGACCCAATTACTCTAATATCCATTTTCTTTAAAATAGTTGAAATTGTATCATGAGAACCAAAATGCATGTCATTAAAGTACAACAAATCATTAACAGTGGGATAGCTTTTTATAATTGAGCCTATACACAGCGGGGGAGATTAATTTAGCATGGTACTCATCCTCGTTTGGCGGTCCTAGAGGAGATGAACCCATGATCTTCCTCAAATCGAACCATATGGCAGCCACCTGTGGAATGTGCCGGCGAGCTAAAGGTTTAAGACCTGACACATATGGCACTAGCTGGGGCATCTGCTCTAATGAAATTCTGTAAGAGGGAACAATCAGTTTTGGACCAAATAACCTAGTGCATTACCAGGTTACATTGTAGCACACATATAATTTAAAAAATACACTTTTTATTACTTATACATACATTTAAATGCGATCTAGTATTTTATTATACCCCGATAGTTTGATATGTTGCTATTCTCTTTATATTCTATTGATCCTTATAGTTGTGAAATAAATGAAAGAGGATTGTTAATTTCAGTTCAGGTAAAAAACATACAAGATGATTTGAAATTATTTGTTTTGTATGTTGTCTTTAATAGACTGGTGGTATACATTTTAATAATAATTTTAATATATGAGAACCCTGGTCGACCCTCTGTCCTGTTCCACCATAGTCTTATACTAAAGGAATATAAAAAAATTCAAAATGTAAAAATTTACTACTTACATTTGTTAAATCTGACTCTACATATCAGTGGCGGGCCGTGCATTTGGTGCCTGGGCCCCGAGATGGGAAGTAATGAAGTACAAATACTTCGTTACTGTACTTAAGTAGATTTTTCTGGTATCAGTACTTTACTTCACTATTTATTTTTCAGACAACTTTTTACTTTTACTCATTAAGTTTTTACACGTATACAATAAATATAAAAGAGGCGAAATTAAAACCTTCAGCGTAACACACGTTTATTCACAATGTCTTTTCTTTGCTCAGATATTAAAAAAAATAATAAATAAGCTCCACCTAAAAATAATTTTTAATCAGTAAACATTTGTTTCTCATAATGCTGAAACAACTATAAGTTACTGTCTTTTGTCAGGGAGCACCCTGCGTCTTCACCCGCACAAGCCCTGCCCGTACGGAGCAGCTCGCCTGATTACTAACACGGCACACCTGACTTCCATCACCCACACGCACATATAAGCCACTCATGTTCTCCACATCTCACGCTTTCTGCACCACAATTCTCTGCTGCTGCCAGCGCCGCGCTTTCCTCAGCGCGGACCCGTGGATACTATATACGACCTGCCTTTCTCACAGGAATATACTGCTTCATTGCTGGTGTGTGTATCTCCTGCTCTCTTTAATTATTAAAGACTTTGTGTGCGTATACTTCGGCTTCCGCCTCATTCTCCGCATCACACTTTTTTGATCGTACAGATAAGAACAACACATCATTCGAATATATAAATGGTCTACTTTTATTTGTATTCACTCATAATAACAACAAAACATTGTGCTTCTGTAAAGTAAAGAAAACAGACAGGGTGCGCTTCCTGCCAGAGTGTTTTATGTGCGTGTCTGTGGAGAGGAGACACTCCCCACAGACACGAACATCAAACACCCTGAATCTCAGTGAATATTTGCCTCACAGACATAATAAATATATGTATAGAAAGCTTCTCAGAGGCTGTAAGCTACTCAGAGGCTCCTCCTTGCTCCTCAGATGCTCCTCCTCGCTCCTCAGAGGCTGCAAGCCAGTGGTACCACTCGTAGGCACTGGTCTGGAAGTGGTGAACAAACCATTTCCTGGGCTGAGACAAGCTAGCTAGCTTTGGGGTTGGCCGACCTTTCCTCATGATATCTAGCTTTTCTGGAAAAGTCCGCGTTAAAAATTTATTTTTAAGCATGTCCAAGACCAAATCAATTTCTCTTCCTCCGTCAGCCATTGTGGGCTTTAAAAAAGTCTAATCTAGATGTATTAATGTGTGCACAGCGCTACAGACATGTTTTGCTAGTCGACCTTGGCTGTAACAGTTTCCATCTGACAACCAATCAGAGGACGGAAAAATGCTGACGCTATTCTGTGAGGCGAATAGAAATCTGATTGGTTAAGGAAACAGACCTATTACTAATATAGTCTAAAGTACATCGGCCAACACTACTGATTGTGAAGGCCCTGGGCCTTATATAGAGGCTGAAATCTGATTGGACAAAAAACATCCACATACACGTACTGGAAGCAGTGCAGCCAAGAAAAAGGCTACGAAATGAAGAGAATAAATTTTTGGGAATAACAACAATGAATACAATTTCATGGAACAAATATTAGACTTTAAGCTGTAAATGTAGGTCAGTGCTTCTAATAATGTTTAGGCCAGCAAGGCCCTGAGGGCCCAACACTGCTACATATACATATTTAATGATGTTTCATTGTGCACTTTTATTTCAGGCTACAGTGTTTGGTCTGTGTCCGACTCTCAAATTACATACATGTTCTGTATGTCATTGTAGATTGGTGACATGAAATTTTAATAAATGCTGTAGGCATCCACCGGATCACTGTAAATACTGTGTGATCAGCTAAAAACAGCAATATAGCTGTGCAGAAAATGACCCTTTGTACTTGAGCTAGACAAAAAGTGAGTATGTTGTTCCCAGACAACAGCTGCCCAGGTTGCAGAAAATTATAATTGAATTATGTTGATAAGAGCTAAGGAAACGGTTTTGGGAGGCTAAGATAAGGGTACAATTTGTTGCCATAACTTTGAAAGTGTTGAGCTGGGTGTGTTTATGAGACCTATTGCAAACATAAAATGAAATTGATTTGATCTTACCTTAAATAAATTTGCATATGTTCTGATCAAAATTCATAACGTTCAAAAGTTATAGCACAGTGCAGAATGCAAAACTGTATGTCACCCAAAACTTTTGTATTTTTTTATTAAAATGAAAAATTGTTAAAAAATGTAAGTAAAAAAAAAAAAAATTATTCTGCAACAAAACAATATTTTAAAATGTACGAAAAAACATCCAGTAGAATCTGGCAGAGTTATAACAGATCTGAAAAATAAATAAATAAATAAATAAATAGGCAATCTCAAGTAAAATAGGCAAAGGCTAGACACAATTTGGCAGTGTTAAAACCGAGACATCCGGAAAAATTAAAGAAATACAAAACCCACTCAAAGGGTTCGTGAAAGTGGACATAGAAATGATTAGAGAATAATAATAATATTTAGAAAAGAACTATACTATCCCATTAGTAACACACAAAAAAATCTGCAACTAAAATTTAGTATTAACCTATGAGTAACATTAAGTTAAAAGTATTATTACATTTTACAGATCACATAACACATGTTTTATGTGTAAAATGTACCAATACTCTTGGGTGGAAAAATATAAATGAAATTTCTGTTGGAACAAAGAAAACAAAACCTTTCACACAGGTCATCTATCACTTCCACTGCACTTCCCAGGAATACTTTAGGAAATGAGACATGTCATGGGTGAAAAAAGATCCAGGTCATATGTATAAAATAGATTTATCACTCAAACAGTTGTTCTGTAATAACTCGTGCCTCAGTGATATAAGGTATATTTTTTACTCCCTGTTTTTTCACACTCACTACCACACCCAAAACCACAAGATAATGTGAATACAACAAAAGATTTTATCTCAAATATCATACTATCTCAATCTTGCAATATGATAATAGTCAGGAATAAAATGACACAAAAAAGTTGTAAAATGATATAACTCAGCATAAATTTCCCAGGCATACATTAAGCCATGTTTCGATGTAGAAACCATGCTGATTGTATCTCCAGCAAGAAATAGTCTATGAAATGGATATAGTTTCCAAATGACAAGTCAGTAAAATCATCTGTCTTTTAAAGCAATAGCTCCATGAAGCATTAAAAAGCAATGGATTTCAACCCAATGATAACACTTTCAACTTGAGCAAGTGACGCAATGACAGGGTATGAATCCTGACATATAAACATCCAGTACACCATAAATTTTATCCAACCTTCTCAGTCGAACATGCTTTAAGTGGAACGATTGAGGACTAACAAACTCATCTGAACCCAAATACTCAGTGTCACTTACTCTGAGGAGAAATATAACTGGGGACACAATTTTCTAAAAGTATAAAAAAGTATAGATTGTGCATTTTTGTAAATCCAAAGTATGACAGAAAAAGAGCAACATCATTAGGATTTATTTTTTGTTTTTAAAGATTTTCATATATGCTAAGATTTGTTTAGGAAAAAATTGGCTGAGATGAAAGTGGGCTACCAAACAATCATTCAGAGGAACTTTTTTATTTTATTTTTGGTAATAGGTCTGCTGACTGGGCAAACATCCTTTAAGCCCTTGTGGCATGGTGGATTAGATGTTTTGGCCTCCTTAAACAGGAAGTCCAGTGCTATTTCTGGATCCTTATACTTCTTAATAGGCTTTCAATTTGTGTCGAGAAAAGAGGAGTGTGTATTTGACCGACAAATGCTGATTGAAATAGAGATAAGACCAGCTTTAAAGAAACTCTGTGTAAAGAAACACACTTTGTAAGTGAGAGCAGAAAATGATCTGAATCATGTTTGAAGTTGTGCGTGTGGATCAGAAAATTCATTAAATCTTGTTGATATATAATCTCTGATGCAATATGACAGTTACAACAATCATAAAGATGCATTTTGAATTTCATGGACTTTGAGCAGGTACAGCTGAAACCCAAGCATGCAAACCGTTCAACCGTGAAGAGTACACAATTAACTAATTAAATTTTATCATCTGTTAAATAAGATGTATCACAATAGGGGAGTCTGGAATCCTTTCTCTGTGCATATTAAATGTTAAGACATGTCTGATCACAACATCTTTGTATTCAAATGTTTTGCCATGCATTTTTTGCACCCTCTTTCTTTTTCTCTCTCTCTCTCTCTCTCTCTCTCTCTCTCTCTCTCTCTCTCTCTCTCTCTCTTTTACTTTCAAGCCTGCCATATGGATTACAGACACAATTCAAATGTAGCATGTTAATCCTCCCTGTCTCACTGTGTTTGGGTGTTTGTGTACATCAAATATTAAAATATGTATTTACTAGCAGATATTTAATATATTTAAAAACATCCAATATTCAAGCAATGTGTATTGTATACTGTATTGGGTTGCAGGTTAAATACATTTAAAATGTCATTATCTTACCTGGAGAAAATCTAAGACATGTAAAATCATATTTAACAACTTATATATTTTGAAATCCTCATATGGCTGTGAATGTGTTTGTTTGAGATCTGAAGTAAACCAACATGTTGATATATAGGCAGTTTGTCCCGCCTCTACAGTATGTCTCACCTTTACTGTATAAAAAACACAACTTCAACAAATACTCTTTCTCTGTCATTTTTTTATGCATGTTTGTGTGGGAAGCCTATGGGAGAAAAAGTCTACTACCTTCTCATGGCTGCATGAAATTAGGAATGACACCCATATGCTAGTATTTATTTCCAGCATAATCAACATTACATGCTGACAACAAATCAATCTGATCTCTAATTTAACATTTTCTAACCTGTTTATCTAATCATGGTTGTAGCAGGCAGAACTATTTGAGAGAGTGAGATTACTTGAACAATCAGTTTGCTGCCATTCCAATAGCTGATTTATTTAACATGCAGTTTGAAAGTATATATGCTTCTAGTATCAGGAGGAAATGTATCTCTCAGCTGTGAATCCTTTATTATTATAATAATAAAAATAATAATATAATAATAATAATAATAATAATAATAATAATAATAATAATAGTTATTATTATTATTATTATTATTATTATTATTATTATTATTATTATATTATTATTATTATTATTATTATTATTATTGTTATTATTATTGCTGTTATTATTTATTTATTTATTTATTTATTTATTTATTTATTTATTTATTTATTTTTCCTTTTTATTATTATCTAACATAGCCAAGAAACTTTTCTTATTTTACTGACATACACACACCACCGAGATGTACAGAATTTTGCAAACTATATGAAAGCGATACATTTGAGTATTTAGCTATGCCATACTCTGCTTATAGGTCAATAGTACAATGTAAAATAAGAATATTAAGAACTCTGCAGAGGGATTAGTGCTAGCTCAATGAATTGAATTGTAGATTTCTTTAAATACATTGTGATGTATTTAGTGATTAATCCACGGGTAACAATAGTAACGAAAAGTAAGAAGGATGGGCAGATACAAGTAAATAAATATATTAGGGATGCAAAACATTAAAAAATAATCCCAAAGAAACAAAAAACTTATTTTCTAGAAATCTTTTTGAGAAAATATATCGCCATAACCCGAACAGGGAAACATGGGAAACATGAGGCATGAACCCACTGTCATTTGGGTTACACAAAAGATTATTATCTATAATTTATAAACTGTGTACTATGACAAAAAATTCAAAACTATGGTCAAAAAGTTGTGTAACAATTATGTAACCAGGTGATTCATTCTAATATTAACATTCATTCATTCATTCATTTATTCAACTGTTTAATGATGGAGGCTTGAACATGGTGACTGATTAAGTATTAAAGTGTTTGTGGCAATTGCAGTCCTAAAGCTATCACAGCTACTGCAGTCCTGATGTGTTGTGGCAAAAGTGTTTGTATCAACTGTTTAAGCATCTTCATGATTTTTAAGTGATATGTATATAGTAATACATAGTACTCTCTTGTATCTTTAGATTGTCCATGTGGGGCCATCTTTAGCAGAAGCAGAGAGTGATTTCCAAGTGATAAGATCGTTGATCAGAAGTAGGTATCATGATGGCTCAGAAGTGAGAAAAAGGGTAAGAGAAAAAGAGAGAAAGGCTTTTTTACATTTGCTCATTGTCACATAATTGATAAGGACAGTATATATTGTAAGCTAAGTGCAAGCAGGGACTCCAGTAAGACTAGATATGACAGCATAACTAAAAGGGAGAGCCAGAAGTTAACACAGAAATAAGGGCACCCTGGAACATAAAGTGACCAGCATGCCACAATTCCGCTCTCTTTAATGATAGAAAATCAAATTTTTACCTATTTTTTTTCTATCTGCCATTTTTATATGCCACACAGATTTCACACTAGTTTGCTGCTGTTTTCTTCTGGTATGTGTGTGTCCTCCTGCCTATTGAATGCCTCACGTGCATAAAATGCTTGACAGCGCTACAAGGTTCCTCCAAATGCAACTGATTAATAAATTTTGTCTGGATGTCATTTTGTAGCTCTTGTTTAAAGCCTGAGAGCTACAAAGAAAGGCAATTGACCTGCAAAAGATGTGGCAAAATACCAACCAGCTGTTTTAACACGTATCTTTTTGCGTACCCAATTTAGACTTAACATACCATGCATGCGATTAGGAAATATACGGCAAGATATCCTCCGAATCTTGACAAGTTACCTTTCTTATCTGATTAACTTCAAAAGAGAGAGAGAGAGAGAGAGAGAGAGAGAGAGAGAGAGAGAGAGAGAGCGTATAGAAGCTGGTGAGATACCAGCTATTTATAGCTGATAACAAAGAGTAAAATGAACAGGAACTAACCTGTTTTGTTCCACAGCATGAAACCAAATTATGAATGAATAAAATGTACAATTTAACCTTCTTTCATAAATAAAACATTGAAAGACCCAAATTGCTGTTATATAAATAGAATAAAAAACTGCTGGATGCTTTTGAAACGAATCAACTTTGGGGTGGTAAAAAAATCATACCACCTTGTATTCGTACATACATACATACATACATACATACATACATACATACATACATACATGCTGTATCACAATCAATGCATATCTACATGATTGTACTGATGTCAGATGTTGTTTTTGAGCATACGCTCTCTATTGCTTCTTCAGATCCTGCTTTTATGAACAGACCATTGTGACCTCTCAGCATGTAGAGTCACTGTCTATCAAATTTCTTTGTGAGTGTGTATTCTTTCCACTCCATACTTCACATCACTCATTCAGCTCGGTGTTGGACGTAATGCTCTGTAGCGGCTCAGTCTGATATCTACAGATACTCAATGTCATGGCAGGGGACCACATCCGCTGCCATTAGCTTCTTCGTCTCACAGGTATAACTGGAAGTGACCTGTTCATGCTGCAAATAGCACTCAACAGACTACAGCAGAAAAATAGAGTAAACAGCCTATGATTATTATTATTTCATATCACAACGTCAACTCTTAGCCAGTTGTCTGGTAATTAAGATTTAATTAGAACTTAATGGAGAATTCTTATCTTATTTTATAACCTACGCATAGCATAATAGAGAAGCACATATTTCAATAAAATTCTGTAAAAATGTATAGTCCATAATAATGGGTAAAGCATATTCAGTGAGAATGTGAGTTACTCATAGTTATCATTAAATCAACATTCTTTCCTACTACTACCTCTTACATGCAATCAATGCACCCACTCATTAAAACTTGTACTTGCGCTGACTTGCATAAGTATTCACCTGCTTTGAATTTTTTTTTTGCATTTCATAGTGTTACAAACTGGAAATTTTATGAACTTTATACTTCATGAATCTACACAAAACAGTTCAATGAATGGAAGAAAAAAATCTATATAGTTTGCACAAATTATTTCTTCAAATAACTAAGTGTTATTACATATGTATTTTTCTCTGCTCCTCTGTTAAATCCTTTATTTAGTTCTGGTGCATCTAACTGCCTTCAAATATCACAAAACAAACTAAATGCAATCTCTCTAAATAAAGTATGATTTCAAAATGCACTGTTAAAGAGTTTAGCATCAAAATAAAAACTCACAAAAAAAAAAAAAGAAAGAAAAAGAAAAACACTAAAAATTATATAGAGCACTTTTAAGTACATTAATAAAAAACCCCTACACAACAGTAATGGTACCTAGAGTCAGAGAGGAGGAAAAAGTATGGAGGTGATTAGTCACAAAAACAGGCTGAGAGGCTGAGGGTAACTCAGGAGAAGCTGTTATCAGGACAACCATAGCCTGAACTCTTTGCAAAGGTAGGCATTATAGAAGACTAGTAAACCATATGAATGTCCATTTAGAGTTCAGCATTAGACAGGTCAAGACTATGCAAACATATGGGAAAAGGTCCTTTAGTCTGATTAGACCAAAATCATTTTTCTTCTTGGCAAAAGTGCTACATTTGTTAAAAACTCGACACTTCTTATTACCTTGAGAACAAAAACCCTAATGCATGGTGCTAGTATTATATTGAAAGTTTCCCAAGGCTACTTTGTTGCTTCTCTGACTAAAGATTCATGACATGATACAAATTAAATCAATTTCAGGTTGTAACAGTACAAAATGTGGAAAGGTTGAATGGTGCAGATACAAGACACTGCATAAGTGTTAGGAGATGGCATATGTGTTACACTGTAAAGTTCTTCTAAATAGGAAAAAGAAAGTTGAAACAGGTTTGAAAAAAATTGTAACCAAGTGCCTTGTAGCATGAAAGGACTTAAGTCCAAATATTTTACTTACATGAACCTTCATGCATAGTCCATCAGTAAATTTTTTTGTTGAAAGACTGTCAGAGCTCACAGTCGCAGTCGACTGTGTTTGTGAACCATTTAAAGACATTATTTTAGAAAGTTCTTGCTTTACTTTATCCCCTAGACATGCAAATATGTCTCAAAGAAAGAAAGAAAGAAAGAAAGAAAGAAAGAAAGAAAGAAAGAAATCCTTTTAGATATTTACTTTTACTGCCCATTTGTGGTTTTCTGTATTGTATTACTAAAATGCAGAGGAAGTGAAAGGTCAGTCAATATTTGGAATCCAATGCATTGCAGGGGATCCCTATTTATGTGTGTGATATTTTTTTTCCTGCTAAACTGAGTTTTAAATTGCAACTTGTAGACAAGACTATAGTGTCGCCCCCTAAAACTGTGTCCCTCAAAGGCACATGGCCATGCATGTAGTGCATCTACGAGCAAGCCAAAGAGACAAATATAACAATAAATACAATGAAAAGCAGAGCACTGGGGATGTTTTAAATATTAATAATTTCATACATATTTGTAACTCCTCAGAAACCCATTTTTTCTAGATTTAAAAGTGTACTTTTCTCTTTTTGATTAGTAGTAATAATAATCTTACTGGCCTCCAAGTTTCCTCAAGAAGATGCATTTTTCTGATTATCTGTCTAAATTCACATTCAGTAAGGCCATTGAATTACTACACACAGTTTGACTCTGGTCTTCACTAGACTTTAACAGAATTCCTATGCAATATATAGGAGCAGAAAACTCCATTACAGTGTATGGGGTGCCTGTAGAGTAGTGTCATATCAGCATCGTTACTTATTATACTATTACATTTGTGCAGAAGTGCTGCTTGCAGAATTCAGGCTAGACTTTATCTTTCTGTATTACATATCAGGTTTGCAGCATGAATACCACTCCACACAAGATATATTGATTTCTTTTTGTTCATCTAAAGGGCAATGCAAGTAGTCATTAGCCTGCCCGGTATAACAAACAACTAGAGCATACAAAGGCATCTACCTGGAATTAAGACTAAGTGCTGTCTATAGGTTAAAGTGTCATCATCTGACGTGATCAATACAGCAAATATTTTGATTTAAAATGAAACTTTACCAGTGGCAGGTCGTCAAGGCCAGCAAGGCCTTCTCTGCTGGCCTTGACGGCCTGCCACTGGTAAAGTTTCATTTTATATCAAAACATTCACTGATGTGCGTTTAAATATTTGTATCAACAATATGTATTTTATTATTCCAAATAGTTTATTTTCTTCATTTCATAGTGTTTCTCTTGCTTTTGCTGCATCCTGGAGTGTAAGATTAGGTCGCAGTTTCATTACATTACACAATCAACATTACGTGTTGACAGAGTCAATCTGTCATGAGGCCTTCGAAATCAACGGTGCACGCTCCTGTAGCTTAAAGTACATGTTGCTTTAACCAATCAGATTTTGAGTTGATAGCAACAAGGCCATTTGGCAGGCATCCAGTCCTTTGATTCGATGGTCAGAGAGCACACAAGTCAAAGCTTCTGTAGCAAACTGCACAAGCTCAAATATATTTGTGTAGACTTAATAGCTGTTTTTTTTTTTTTTTGTATTTTTTCGTTCTACAGTGGTTAAAACGAGAAGTGGAAATTAATAGAAAAAAGTTCAGCCAAACACTTCAAAGCAGTTGTTAAGCTTTTTCATAAACCATTTATACTTTTGCATTTTCTTTTCTGTTTAATTTGAACAAAAACACACGATTTGCCTTAATTTCAACTCCGAAGGGAAAAGTGTAATGCACAGAATGCACAGGTCATTTTATGAGGTTAATATTAATGCTTCTGCTAGAGATGATGTATGTGTAGCTGTGACTGCAATGAAAGGAGACTTATTGAATTGTGTTAATTGGGTTTCATGCTTTAGTAATGGCATTCATTCTCGCTGCATGAGATACCTGTCTGTGATGCAGCGTTATACTGAGGTTCTGTATAATATTGATGGTTTCTATTGGAGTGGCATCTTAATGTCAAGTCAAGTCAAGTCCAGGTTATTTCTATTGCGCTTTTCACAACAGACATTGTCTTAAATACGCTTTACAGAATTTAACAGTTAAGGTGAACAATTATTTATGTGTATTTATCCCTGATGAGCAGCCATGGAGGAAAAACTCCATTAGATGTTATTAAGGAAGAAAACTTGAGAGGAACCAGACTCAAACGGGAAACCCATCCTCATTTGGGTGATATCAAGAGTGTGATCATAAATCTTTAAACAATACAGAACACTGGACAGTGAGATCAATTAAGCATTAATGATGGTATTAAAAAGTGAATTGATTCAGGTAGGACACCACTGAAAACCTAGGTGAGAAATGCACAGCCTGTCACTGAAATTCACAGAGTATAACTTCACAGCATATAAATATATGCAAGTTCAAAAAAGTAGGTTACACTCTGCTGTCCACATAGTCTGTGCACTAATATGTTGTCAGCACAAAAAGCATTGATGCTAGTTTTGAAAAATACTGTATGTAATAATTGTTGTGACACAAATAAAAGAACAGATTATTTCATGTCTAGCAATCTCCTGGACAAAAAACAATCTGCTTATAAATATCAGTCATGACCTGTCTTAACAAAAACACTTAACAAATAGAGCATTTAAGTATGAGATTCTTACAGTTTTATTTATATTTGTATATCAAATATATTCTTGCAGCTTTCCTAACTATGGTTTTACAGCAAGTACACCAATCATTAAGACACTTGTAGTATTACAACTGTAATTAAAATGGGTTTTAAAACATGTATCTCAGAACTTTTTCTTTAGATGAAAGTATATTTGGCTGTTAAGTACATTGAGCAAATATTCTATAGAAAAAATGGAGAGTATGATCATGTACATACTTGTGAGTATTTATGATTAATATATATACATTATATTAGTTCCTTTTTAATATTTCAGTCTATTTTTGCCAAAAGTGTAGTATTAGAGCTAGGACATAGAATTAAATAAATGAACTTTATACATCATGAATCTGCAATCAATCAATCAATCAATCAATCAATCAATCAATCAATCAATAACCCAATCCACTGAAGTAGAAAGAAAAATCAATACAGTGACTTAAAAAAGCACACGATTTCATGGTTCCTGTTAAACCCCTAAATTAACTCCCCTTCATTGTGGACACCTGATGATACACCACTCTATAACATTACACTATGTAAACATATTCAGGTTATAATCATCAGTACACCTGCCAGCATGTATTTTGGACAATGGAAGAACAAGCAGTAAAACTCCATACCGAAACTAACCTAGATCCTTTTTATTAGGAAGTAAAGGAATTTTGTAGCTTCATCTACACACATGTGAAATAGGCTAAATGACACATACAAGTACATACACAATACATATACTAGGATCAAAAGCCACAAGCTTGCAATTGGTCATATACTTTTTCCACCTAAATAGGAGAAGTTTTCTAATTAAATGAGGCGAGTCCAGAAGCCCCAGGAAATGATTTTGAGCTATCTTCTCGAAGTCATTCCGCTCTATTTTTTTTGAATGATTCAAAAAAGAAGTAGATGATAAAGAGTCATTGATTGTGTGAAGGTAAAAAGGTTGATTAGAATGCAGTAATAAGTGAAGACTATTTTGCCTGCAGTTATAATTGTTATTCCTGTGTAGCTAGTAGAGATGGGGATCAAGGTCAGTGAAGCAACTCTAAAAAGAAAGAATGGGCTTCCCTGAGGAGCTTTATACCACTGCCTTAAGGTAGACTGGAAATTGAAGCAGTCAACCCTAACTTATTATAATATGTTATGGAGAAATTCAAGGTCATCAGAGGATCCATGCATACCAGCAATATGGATTCATTTACACAGTATAGGAATGTGTTTTTTGTTTGTTGTTTTAGAAAAAGAAGTATTTAAAAAGCAACGTGATACTGTACATATACAGTAATACATTTCTATATTATTTTAGTGTTTTTTTTCTTATCAAAATGATTTTGCTATGTATTAATTAGTTTTTCTATGGATTTCCTCAGTATCCTTGTACAATTAAAGGGAATAAAATAAAAACATTTATTTAGCATTTATTTAGCAAAGACAATTTCATTGTTTTATTGCTGTAGGGGAAGGTCATTAAGGATCAGTAAGAATTAACACACATGCACAATCTAAGATTGTTGGAGGGTGTCAATGAAGAGGCTATAATGCAATAAGACAAAACAGTTTCATGCAATAGTATGATCTGGTGTGTGCAAGCTCTAACTTATTATAGAATGACACATTGGAAGTTTTTGCAGTTTACAGTTAGATTTAAGTTTAAGAAACATCCCACAGACAGCTTAGCTCCTCTTCTGACCTAAGTTATAGCTGTGATAAACTGCAACAGCTGTGATTTCCTCACCAGTCTTTAAAGAAAAAAAAGAAAAACAACACAAAAACAAAGCATGTATTTTTACCCAGAAGCCAAAAAAGTACATTCCTTGCTTGCAACCAACACTCCTTCCACAAATGTTGAATGTTATATAAATAAAAATAATCACCATTACATTTTACTTAGTTAACAAGAATTAATTTTTCATTTCTGTATTATTACTTTTAGTAATGTTCTAATTCTAATTCTGATAGATTCTAATAGTTCTCTAATGTATGATTGTTATGATTTCATTACATATTGCACAGAGGACTTTGCACTTCTTTTTTTTTTTGGTAAATTAAAAATTTCTGTAATTTTCCTTTTTATAAAGATTTTTGCACTTCAGATTTTTGGTAACTTTGGTACACTATGTATGTGTTTCATTATACATAATATATATGTGTACAATTACATTTATTGCATTTGGCAGACATCCTTATCCAGATTAACTTATATTTTTTCATTCATTCCTACATCTGAGTTTCTAAAAGGTTAAGGTTATTTTATTTTTAAGTAATGTACTTATAAAAATAGATCCCCAGGGTATATGTGATCTTTAGTGATTCATTATGGCCTGTAATATCATACCAGTCCACATTTACTTGAATTTAATTTGCTTGTTATGAAGAGGAGTATTTCAGTTTTAATGATTTTAAAGTCTGAAGCTTTATTCTCTGATTAATTGAACTATAATAAAATATCAGTGTGTCCACAGCCTATGGCATTATCACTGCTTTAGGGCATATCTCTGATATATGACGGAAATGAGAATTGCCTGAATAATGTGATAATGCATTTTTTCTCAGAAAGATCCACTTTGATTTTCTCTTTAAAGAAAATAGTGGACTGGCAATGTGACATAATCATACATAATACTGCGCCATATATAAAAAAAAAAAAAAAAAAACAGACAAGAAGTAGGATAAACTGAATATTTTAAAACTGTTTGGGTAATTAATGGCCTGAATGGCCTTCCTGTTGGGTGAAGTTTGTCACCAGTAAGACAGCTGTTGTGAATATGCATGCAAGGAATATCGAGTATATTGCCTTCCAGTGTTCCTCATAATGATTATATTAATAATTGAGGGGGATGGTTATGGCTATGTGTTTATTCTCCAAAAATGCACCAGAAGAGTCTGCGACTGTCACTGAGAGCTTTTTTTTTTCTAGCAGCACAATTAGCGGGAAATTGTTTCCCTGTGGATATGTATAGACAAATTCAATCTTGGAAGACCCTTAGCAGTGTTTCGGGAGGTTATTTGGCTCCATATTTCAACAGTCGAGCAACTAGAGAGAGGTTGATTTCATGGCTTACAGTTTCTTGGACTCTAATCAGAGCTATCTGTTCATACTTCTTAATGGTAAACAGCACTATTCCCTCTGTGTGTGTTGTGTGTTTGGCTGAGTAAATGTATGAATGCCTCAGTGTGTGTCTGTGTTTGAGAGTGTCATGAGGTCATCTGAAAAAAATAAACTGCATATAAAAAAAAGTCTCTCTCTCTCTCTCTCTCTCTCTCTCTCTCTCTCTCTCTCTCTCTCTCTCTCTCTCTCTCTCTCTCACACACACACACACACACACACACACACACACACACACACAGAGCGCACCCGATAGCAGTGAAATCACCAAAACGTTATTAGCATTCATCTGTGGCCACTACTGTCCTCTCTCACTGTATCTGTGTGATCAAAACTCGACCTTCCCGCTGTAGTCTAGCATAGAAACAAGAATAAAACACAAACTGTGTGAAGTGCACCAGCACAAACGAGTGTTTTAACCGAAGTAAAAGCATAAAAAGAAGACAATTAAGCCTAATAAGCTACTGTGGCCCTCCTCTCAGCCATGGTCACACTGTGTACTGGCCAGCAGAACAGAGTTAGGAGCATATCAGGGCATTACACATGGATACACACACACACACACACACACACACACACACACACACACACACACAACTTTTGGTTGCTGTCTGCAGTATATTTATATTGGATTGTGGTGCTGAAACCTGGTGAAGATTGATAAGTGAAAAAGAAAAGTTTTGCTCGGCTGTGTTTTTGATCAGAACATTTTTTTCTTTCTTTCTAGACACCATTGCACATGCCTTATCAACATCCACTTTTGACATCAACACTGCAATAAAAATGTTGAAATATAAAAACATTTAATATGTAGAAAGTGGTGGAAAGTAGTACATTAGTGTTGCAATAATACTTTGAGTTATTTGAAGTCTTGTGAACTTTGTAAAAAGTGTTATTAAATGCCATTGCTGTGTTTAAGAAATGTGCAAGCTTTGAGCTTGTATTGTGCATTAAATTATCTAATGTGTTCTTTGTACTATCATGCCATATCATCAGCAAGTTGGGTGTTAGCAGTTTAAATAATCTTGTGTGCCTTGAAGCATGCACCCTGTAAATTCTCACATCATTGACACTTAAATGCAAAACAAATGGCCGTAAATTATCACTTACTAAGTGATAATTTGGAACAAAGTCTTTAATGCAGTGAAAATCTGTACATTTTTCAGCATCAGCACTATGCAATGTTAACATGTCTATGCAGCCTCACTGCCTATAGGTTTGCTGATGTTTTAGTCTTTGGGAAAAGCATTTTAGTGGTCTCTGGCACATTTTATGGCTGCTCTTTCCACTTGATTCATGACTGATTGTCGTTAGATTGTGTAATATCGGACTTTGAGAGTGTTGGTCATATGGAAGCACTGAAGGAAGGAGAAAGAGCATTTCAGATCAATAGAGAAGCATCAATCAGAGCCTGTAAACCTTCACTGCAGTTTACCTTTTAGAGGTCTCATTCTCTCTCTCTCTCTCTCTCTCTCTCTCTCTCTCTCTCTCTCTCTCTTTCTCTCTCTCTCTCTTGCTCACCCAATTCTGCACTTAACTCATATAATGCATGGATACCACCAGTGCAATCCTATCAGTAAATGCCAAAAGTCTACACTTAAGAGTATGCTATATATATACAAAGTATAGAAAACAGATTAAGCTAAATCCTGAACTTAATGCGCATTTCATCAGAATGTATTCCAACTGAACAAGCAATCTAATTATTAATTCATTGTTAGGCTTAGTCGAAACAAAGCTATTGTTACACAATTACTTGACAAGTTAACTAGTTTGTTTCAGTGGCATGTCTGACTTATTATCTTAACACTGACAACATTAGAGAGATGTTTTAGATCTCTATAATCTTTGGTGCTGCTACAATAAACCTGCAATGGCAGGAGAACGAGGAGGAGTCCATGAATCCAAGAACATGGAAATGACATGGAAATAGAGATGAATCCATATTGCCAGGTGTTTAATAATAAATGGTAATACAGGTCAGAAAATGAGGATTAATCATTGAAATAATGCACATGATTTGCTCTGCAGGATATTGCAACACAAATAACAATGTCAAGAATGAAATAACCAAACGAAGTAA
Organism: Silurus glanis; assembly: GCA_014706435.1. NCBI lineage: Eukaryota > Metazoa > Chordata > Actinopteri > Siluriformes > Siluridae > Silurus > Silurus glanis. Next base: position 594,467 of record JAAIIK010000067.1, on the reverse strand, counting down.
AACATAGAACAGGGGAACACTATAGGATAATCAGCTAATCACAAAACTGTGACAAAGACATGATCAAAAAATACAAAAATAAAATGCCTCATGGCCAAACAAACAAAAGTGTATGTACAAACAAAGAGTAGTAAAATAGCAAGCAGTGCTCAACAAGAGGAAAAAAGTGAGCCTCAGAACATTTAAATTACTGCCTACCTGTATTAAAGTCCTATCTATTGATATTTATATAGTGATCAGCTGCTTTGCAGAAAAATAGGTCTACATCAAAGAATTGTGTGTTTAACCTATGCAGTCTCTACATATTTAAGCTGACAGAAGCACTCATTGCATGGATAAGGTAGGCAGAGTCCTGCAGAACAAGCCTGCATGAGGGAATGCTCTTTCTCTGAGTCTGTGCAAATAAATATTAGTTAGACAGCCTTGGCCAGCTAGTCACATTGGTGGAAATGGACCCAATCTGATGTCCCGGACATCAACTGATGGATTAACTGTTCCAGTGCCACCCACTCAAGACCTTCTCCAGGTTCAGTTGCAGCCAGTACTTGCTGATCCCCCTCCTTCAACACTGTGCATTAGAAGTGTTGACAATGTTAGTCCAGTGACAATCTGAGCTGCACAATCTTGGATTTCCTCATTGTTGTGTAATCCAGCTGGCATTTCGGTGGTGAACTACTGGCCACCAGCTGGGCTTCCATTTTAGAAGAATCTAAAAGTACAGGCCTCATTCTACTTTCAGTAATCCATTGCTAAGGTGGTACAGTACCCTCGAACAGTTCCACACTTCGACTTCATCCTGTGGTGTCAGGCTGGCCAGACAGACAGACAGATAGACCAGACAGAGGTCATAGGAGAGGAGGTTGGAAAAAGTGAGCAGACTCTTATTTTGCAGCTTTGTCTGTCCACCATTTTAATCAGGTTTTCTTGTGTCTGCTGCTGCAGATTCCAGAGCACCTGATGCTGTTGGGACTACGTCTACACAAGCCACTGAAGATCCTGACAGAAAACAGAGCAAAATAAAGCATAACAGACATACAGTAACAAGTACAACACTTTCCACCAGCATGGTTCAGGTCTGTGCATGACACGCACAGGCATATTTCAGCCCACTCACTAAAAGAGAAAAAGAAACAACATATAACCATTCACAAAATAGAAGCAGACCTGCTATGCTAATTTGTTAATTCTTCCCACATTCCATGCCCCCACCTGCCACAATTTGCCTTGACGTGGATGAGCAAATCACAATTTTAGGTGCACCTACGCATCATTTTTTGGTGAAACAGACACTTTCTCTGAAGACACTAGACACAGCAAAGCAAATTCATTTATTTGCATTCATTTTCATTTATTCTTGTTCAGTAACCTCTTTATCCTGGTCAGAGTCATGGTGGATCTGGAGCTTATCCCAGCAACACTAGGTGTGAGGCAGGACCTGGATGAATACACCTTGGATGGTTTCCAGCCTGCCACAGGGCACTGCACACAGAGACTCATTCGCACCCAGGGACAATTTAACCTAGCCAGTTTACATGCTGAAATGTTTTTTGTAAGGTGAAAGGAAACCAGAAATTCCCTGAGAAACTTGTATAAATGTAATGTTATCACAGCGAAACAAAATGCACAGAAACACTTCCCCAAGCTCAGAATCAAATTGAGGACCCTAGAGCTGGAAGGTAGTAATAGTACCTGCTAGATGCCCATGCCATCTGCAAAGCAAATGATAAATGTATCATTATCGTGTAAGCCAAAAAGTAGCATTCAAGTGTGTGACAAATGCTCACAGCCTGGCTAGCTGTTTGTGGGAGGTTTGAGGGGGCATTTGATTAAGACCAGTGCAAAGCAATTAGTAACTGTTCCTCCTACTATACCCCACTACTGGCCCTTGTTTTTCTCTAAATCTCCACTCCTTTCGTTATATCTACTTCCATCCAATTTCCCTTCACCCTTCTATCAAGCACCACCAACAAAAGTGTTTCAATTTCTGCCCATCTAACTGATAAATAAACGTTCCAGACAAACCCTTGACCAGCACCTTTTTCTTTTTTTCTCAAAAGATGAAATATTTCTTTCCTGTACTTCTCTGTGCCTCCCATGGCATCCTTGTCTCGTTCCCTTATATTTGGTTTTGCTTTATTATTCTTTCAATTTTTTCTTACAGCAGATGAGAGGGAAGGCACAGAGTAAGCCGGGTTGTTGTTAGCCTTTAGTGTACCTGAGAAAAGTCACAAGGGGTGAAAAGACAGGGCTAGGCATGAGCGAGAGGCAGGGAAAAGATTAAAGAACAGAGAAAGAGAAAGAGAGACAGGGAAGATAACCAAAGCGAGGAAGTGTAAGAAATGAAAAAAGAAGACATAGCTATGGATGAAAGATGACAAACAGCATTTAGAATTAGACACTGCATTAACACAAATGAGAATCAGAAAATATGTGAGAATTGGCGAAAGTGTTGACAAAAGAGAAATAGGAGAGAGAGAGAGAGAGAGAGAGAGAGAGAGAGAGAGAGAGAGAGAGGGTTGGTGCAGGCATGACAGGCACTCAGTAAGCTCTGAGCCGGCCAATCCGAGAGCTAAGCTGCTGCAGTGGAGACAGCGAGGATTCTCCCTGGTGCTCACACACATCCACGCACAAGGCACAGTACGGTACGGAGAGATTTTCATTTGGGGAGTAGAGCAGCACAAGGGAAATGGTTCGAAAGGCATGGAAACTGGAGTTGGACATTATGCAGGAGAAGAAATGCTTTTCTGGAAGCATCTCATGAGGTATAGTATGACACTCTATTGCACTAGAGCTGCTCTGAGAACACCTCTGGGATTTTGACAGACTTGTTAGTATTTTGGTAACTGTATGCATGTGGACATACAATTAGAGTATTTAAAAAGGAGGAATTGATTGGCATATTTAATAAAGACAGAGATACAATTTAGCCAATTTATTGTGCAGAAAAGGGTCTTTTTGTGAGATATTACGTTTAAACAGGAAATACTGAAGAAGTCAGGAATTGGAAAGGATATAAAGTATAGCTGCGTTGAGCTGAGAAGAATGTGAGCAAAGGAAATAAGTGTGGGAATGATGATAGATAATTGTATGTGGTTTTTACAGATTAGATGTACTATGTTGCATGAATAGAATTTTCTGAGTTTTTGTGTTTTTTTTTGGACTGGTGTCTTTGACTGGGTGTTTGTGTGCTTCTGTGTTTGAGATGTGTATGTGTGTGTCTATGACGGGGCTACTCTACTCTTATGTATATGATAAGTCTCTTTCGCTAACCAGCACACAGTGTAGACATGAAGCACAGAAGCAGCTTATTAGGCTCCTTATGCTATTATCTAGGCTGAAACATAGAGTTGTGCTGGTCACCTAATACTCACACGCACACACACACATTTGGCAAATGTTTTATACGATCTTTTCTGTGCTCTTCCCATGATGAGATGATTTACTTCTGATCAAGCAAAGAGCAATAAAGTAAAGATGAACACTACATTTTATTGTGATTTAAATGCTGTTAAGTGTGTGTGTGTGGGTGTGTGTGTGTGTGTGTGTGTGTGTGTGTGTGTGTGTGTGTGTGTG
>JAAIIK010000067.1:556155-586249 GCA_014706435.1 Silurus glanis | reverse complement strand
AAAGAAAGAAAGAAAGAAAGAAAGAAAGAAAGAAAGAAAGAAAGAAAGAAAGAAAGAGATTGATGGATAAAATAGAAATAAATTGAATAAAGGTGCGTAATAATGCCATGTATCATATTAAGAAAGTTTGAGTGGTTTTGTCATTTTAACCATATACAGCTGGTACACAGAAATGATAGTGTACCTCCAGGATGAATGTGCTACATAAAGAACCATAGGAAACAATACAGGACTTACTCAGGCAATGCAGACCCACACAGAACTACATAAAGTGCACATGTGCAATAATGACCAAAAAAAGAACAATAGGCACAGTGAAAGACAGCACAACACTGAGCGGTACACAGTTCTAGTCTGGAGTAAAGTGCAAAGATATTACCATATAACAATAAATACTGTATATGTAAACATGACAAATTGGTTAGCAGCAATTGTTTTTTGTGTTTTTAGCAGCAGCAGCTTATAAAGGAATGTGCAAAAGTTGCAAAGGGGTTTGGCAAGTGTGTGAGTATCAGTGTGTATTTACACTATTTTCAGGGGGGGGGGGCGAATTAACAGCTCTTCAGGAAGAGAGGACGTTATGTTTGCAACAGCATTTTTCCATCTTGCACATATTCCATTCCCCCTATCTCAGTGGGACTGGATAATGATATGAAGCCAGGTGCTAGTGACTGTAGGCGAAATTGCTTCATGAGTGGGTTGGAGATGGGTTGAAAAAACAAGCAACCCTTTACACTCTACACCTCTTGCACAGACCTCTCCACTTCATACAAAATTATATCAAGTTGACAAGTTTTTATTAAGCATAATAAAATAAAATATATACACTCTGTGGACAACTTGATATAAGATTCATAGGTGCTTTTAGAACATTCCATTCAACATTTAATCCCCATTTGATGTTATTTTAACTTCCACCCTTATTGAAAAATGTTTGACTAGGTTTTGGATGGAGGTTGTGGAGATACATGGGCATCGATGTAGTCAAGTACTGATGCAGGGTGAGGAGGCCTGGGGTGCAGTCAGCTTTCTAATTTATACCAAAAGTATTCAGTAGAGTTGTGTTTAAAGCGCTACAAAATAGCAAGCCACTTAAGATCTTCCACTCCAACCCATGTAAACCATATATTCATGGAACTCACTTTGTGCACAGGGGCGTTGTCATGCTAGAACCAGTTTGGGTATACTAAATCACTAAAAAGTGAATTGAAATTCTTATGCTACCACATTAAAGACATCCTTTACAGTTGTGTGTATTGCACAACCTAATCTACTCTTGCATATATACTATGTCCATTTAATCCTCTTTATTTACCATCTGCTTGCAATTTCTTACTGCCTGTCTCACTTTTTTCCCCCTTTGCCCTGTCATGTCAACAGCTCCTCACATGCAAGACTACAGAATGTATTAGTATATTACATAAACCCAAGAGTTTACAGTGATGCCAGAATTGTAAAGGTAAAGGTACATCAGTTGTTATAAGGCCAAGGGCACAGTGATTGAAGTATTAGCTTGCAGATAAACAGAACTGCATCAATATAATTAATTAGCTCAAATGATTAACACTGTTAAAGTTTTGTCTAGTGTGAGATTCAGGATTAATATTTGTCCTGTAAATGTAAGTTTCAGACCCAAGTCATACTCCTACTGCCAAACATTTAACTGATGAGATATTCATATGTCTCCTACCAGCTAATGCAGTTGCAAGCTACAGGAGGCATCATTACAACAGCTGTGTGTTTTATCCTCCAACCCTGCTGATCATCGTAACATTATTACAGCACAACTGTGAAAGTGATGCTTTTATGGAGTCATCTGTTTCTGCGTTAAACTTGAGCTTGCTTCTTCATGGAAATGCCATTCATCACCAACTTCAACTAAAATTCATTTCCTCCTGTAGCTTTTGCATTAGCCTGTAAGTGAAAAAAAAACCACATTATCAGATTAAAAATGCAACCAAAAACAAATGGAAATCAGGAAAAAAAACCTTACAATACCAACACAGATAGAAAAACGCAACAGTAATATCAAAACCATTTACTGAAAATGGAAAAAAGTAAGCTCATTGCATACCTGTTGCCTAGCTATAAAATTATGGACGTTTTAAAGTAAGGAAAATAGTAACCTAAACTTTCTGTATGTATCTGTATACATAACAAACTGAAAAAGTTAAAAATAAAATTATATATTTTTCAATTTGTATAGTGATATGATTGTGTCCAAACAACGCCAAGCATGTGAGTTTTCAGTGTTTGTTATTGGGCTTTCTAATTTGCTGTATCTTTTTTTTTTTTTTTTATGTATTGGCCCTATAATACTGTGCTAAACATATGTATCAGCAGTAACTGCAATGCAAATGCTAATTAGTATTTTCAATAGGACTGGCATGTTTCCACCTACCAGCTATACTCTGCTCAAAGATTTGTTTCAAGCAGCTCATTCCTATGCATGATGAGTGTTGGTCTTATAAACTCTTCACTCCAGAGTTCACAGATGCCAGCCTCTGATCAGGGTATTAAGTGAGAAGTCTAACACTAGCCTGCCTTTTGCTCCAAACTGCAGTTTGAATCTCTTCTCTCTCAAGCACAATCCCCAGACAGGATCACAATATACATACAGATTTTAACATTGCATTGTTCACATGACAAATAATAGAATCAATATTTTTTCCCCTCTAGAAGCTATTTAAAGTCAGTCAGACCTCTTCCGGTTTTAGTTGAATGAGTCTGAACTGTAAAGAGGCTGAATAGAATGAGTAATCTCTTTAGTGAAAATATAGAGTTTACAAAGATGTCTGAGTTGTGTGTCAGTTGAATAAATCCACATGCACAAAGATTTTAGTAAACAATGCTGAGTTATTGCTCAAGGCTTGCACATAAACAGAACCGCCTTAATATTATTCATCTCCTCAGCTTCAGTGATTAACACAGGCTGAAACTGTGTTTACTGTGAAATTCATGTTTAAATATTTGTGGCAGTGTCTATTCAAATAAAGTTAAAGACATTTAAGTAAGGCATGTGTGAATATATAATTAAACCCGCTTGCCTAATATTGTATAGGTCTCCTTTGTGCCACCAAAACAACTCTGAGCTGTGGAGGCATGGACTCCACAAGACCTTTGAAGGTATGCTGTGGTATCTGGCACTAACAAGTTAGCAGCAGATCCTGTAAATCCTGTAATATATGAGGTGGTGCCTCCATGGACCAAACTTGTTTGTCCAGCACATCCCACAGATGCTTGCTCAGATTGAGATTTGGGGAATTTAGAGGTCAAGACAACACCTCGAAATCTTTGCTGTGTTCCTCAACCTATTCCTGAACAAACTGTGAAGTGTGTGACAGGAAGCAGTATCCTGCTGAAAAAAGGCCACTGCTATTAGGGAATTCTGCTGCCAGGCAGGAGTGTACTTGGTCTGTAAATTTAGGTAGGTATGTGCCTAACTAACATCCACATAAGTGCCAGGAGCCAAACAAAACATTGCCTAATGTATCACATCGCCTCCATTGCCCTGCCTTCTTCCCACAATGCATCCTGGTACAATCTCGTCCCCTATTTAAGTGTTTCACACACATCTGGAAATCCACAAGACATAAAAGGGAAAAAATGATACCTTAGTCCAGCCCACATGCTTCTATTACTGTGTTGTCCAGTTCTGATGCTCACAAACCCATTGCTTGTGCTTTTTGGTGGTAGACAGGGGTCAGCATGGGCACTCAGGCTGGTCTGCAGCTACGGTGTGTAGCCCCATACTTAGCAAGCTGTGATGTACTGTGTGTACTTACATATTTTTTTTCAGCAAATTGTGCTACAGTAACTGTGTGACTGGACCACATGTACTACAATTCATTCCTTGCTCACATCAATAAGCCTTGGGATTTTGATCAGCCATTTTTCCTGCTTCCAACACATCTATTTCAGACTAGTCACCTGCTGCCTAATATATCCAACACCATGACAGATGCTCTTATAATGAGATAATCACTGTTATTCATGTCACCTGTCTGTGGTTTTAATGTTTATGGCCTATTTGATTTATTTATTCTTAGGATTCACAGCTTGCTCCTCCACCAGCAGCAGTGTGAGTTTGTTCTAGCTGTCTGTGGTGCAACCAGACTTCTCTCATAATGACAGAGAAGAATTAAATCGAATTAGCAAGGAACAGATAATCCAAGTATAACATGACAACTCTCAGACAGATGCATTACACAGCCCCGTAATAAACTGGCATGCCATCCGGGATGTACTTCTGCCTCACACTTAGTGTTCCTGTAAAAGGCTCTGGATGTATGCGCACCATGATAAAGTGGTTGTTGCAGAGAGATAAATGAATAACTAAATGAGTGAATCACTTTTTATATAAGGGCATTTAATATCTTTAACCTGGTCTTATAGGAAAAAAAGAGCATTTTTTTCAAATTCATATAAACTTTATAAACCTTTTCTTATGGTTCAACTTTCCTGTGTCTGCAATGTAAATACCCTATTGATGCATTTGAATAATAATGGCTAATAGTTGGATGAAGTGAAGGTCTGGCAATTTATTTAGTATGTCTGAAGAAGAGGCTGAATACGTGGGGAGTTCACCATCACCTAGGGGAATATATACCACGGAAAAAATGAGATGCAGAGTTTCAATTTGCAAAGAAACTTTGTCCAGTGAAGCACCCCCAGGGACCAGGTTGCCTCAGAGTGTGTTTGTTACATTTTAGGAGTACTGAAAAGTATATTCTTGTGAATAATAGTTTATCAAACATTGCTTTATCCTCTATATATACGGTATGGTCTTATCATTTGAATTAAATGTTACATGTATATATCCGCTTGGTCATTGTCTTGAAGCATCTTTACATAAGTAAATTGATTACCAATATATATGTTTATCCTTTATAACTTTATCCTTAATGAGCAAGCCAGTAGTGACAGCGGCAAGGAAAAACTCACCGAGATGGTATGTGGAAGAAACCTTGAAAGGAACAAAGCTCAGAAGGGAACCTATCCTTATCTGGGTGACACAAAATGTCCATTCATCATCGTTTCATCATCGTTAAGGTTATCAACTGTTCATTGATGGATGCTTGAATGCAAAAACTGTTCATGGCAACTGTCATTGTAGCAGACTGCTTACAGTAATTACAGTCCAATTCCATCATCAGGGTTCTTAAGTCTAACTTCATAGATCTTTAGAGTGTTCAGGTAAAACCATCTTCAGCAGCAGTGAGTTGTCTCCATTTGAAAAGAACTTCATCCAGAGGTAGGGCATCAGGATGAATTAGGCAGGGATCTCTGGTATATAAGACAGAGAGTGGGGGGCAGCAGCGTCCAAACACCTGATCTGCTTCTTTACCTAAGAGAAATTTATTCACAAAAGGCTTGACTAAACAAAGATATTTTCAACTTAGACTTGACTACTGAGACTGTGTCTGAGTCCCGAACACTAATTGGAAGGCTTTTCCTTAACTGTGGACTTTTGTAAGAGAAAGCTGTGTCCTCTTTTTTTATACATCTATATAAATTTTTTTATATATACAGTACTAGCTGAAAGTACCCGTGCTTCGCTACGGAAGGCAGAACGCTAAGCAATATGGCAATAAGCAGTAAGCACTGAGCAGGACTGGATGATCAGAGATCAGAACGTAACGTCAACAAATAACGTACTACCCCTTTGTAGTACCGATACAGGGCAAACTACTTTGAAAATAATTTTTATCGTGCATCTAACATCTAATAAGAAACAATGTACTAAGTTTCATTAGGATCCGTAATGTTATTTCGAAGAATTTACAATGCGTGAGAAATCGCGTTTTTCACGAGTTAGCCGCGATCCAGGGCGAATTATTCAAAACCCTTTCTTAGTGAGCACCTAAGACCCAAGAGGAAGGTATGTTCCAAATTTCATTGCAATCCGTTCAGTGGTTTTTGAGATTTCGTGATGAGTGAGTGAGTCAGTCAGTGGTATTTGAGCTTTATATATATATAGATATCTTTTTGGTATAAATATTTTAAACTTGGCTGAAAGTATAACTGTATAAATATTAGATTTTGACAAAGCAATACTGTGTGTAGTACACATGCTTTAAATAATATATAAAACTTTTTCCCCAAAAAACCTTAAACTATCATTTGAAATTGCTGACTAATATAAATCATTATATTGCACATGTTTAAATTAAATACATCTAATATTTTTTATTGCTAAATGATAACTCCTTCCAACTTTTTTCTTTCTTAAGCTTTTTTTTTCATCAGAAGCAGCTTATGTGCAAAAAAGAACTTGGCAGTTAGTAATATTTGAGCAGCATGTATATCTGTATTTGTGCATGGTAGAAGATAACACTGGTATAAAGAGCTAATGCGGAGGAATGTACAGGTTAATGCTGCTCTCAGACCTGAAATCATTTCTAACATAAACCTTCTGTTTCTGTTTACTGATGTACGTGAGAGATTTATGTACACTAATTCTGTAGCTTCTGCTTATTTATAGTGAAGTATATCTGTTGTTACATATGTTTATTGTAAATACTTCTAATTATAGTTGAGCTTTGTTTTCATAATGTAAACAAATTACACCCAGCATATTTGTCACTCTGATTTAAAAAAAAAAAATAGATTTATTTTACATTTATATGTTTAATATATGTGTTTAAAAAAAACCTTTATCATGTTTGAATATAAAGGCATACACTATTTATGTTCATGATGTAAAAAACTACTGTGTTACTTGACATTTTGCTTGTTTTTGGGTATCAGGAGAAGTGTCCTGAGAATGGGATAAAGACACAGTGCTGGTTGCTAGCGGATGAAAATCAGGTGGAACAGCTTAATAAAAATGGTGAGGTTTAGTTATGAGAAAAAGAACGATAGAGAGGTAAAGAGAGAGTGAGGGAGAAATTGACAGCTTCTCCCTATCGATTTTCTAGTCCTAGATAAGATGAGAAATGTGCCCCGGAGCAATCTATTCACACATTACCGACTTAGTGACCCTCTTGACACACATATACACACATCCACACTCTGATTCACCCCTACCACCAGCTTGATTCATCAAGATGAAATACACTCATATACACACAAACACTTATTCGACTATTTCTCTTTAGCCTGGGTGCTCCAAGCTATTAGCAAAATGACTGTATTATAAAGGAGCTGACCTGGTATATACACAGACCAACACCCAAAGATTCCTGGCCAAACACGCACAGCTAAATTTAGGGCCATTTATGGCAACAATATTTGGAGCTAAAAGTGGCTTATATGCAGGCATAGATTTTTATTTATTTATTTATTTATTTATTTATTAATTTATTTATTTATAATTTGCAATCTGGGTCAGAAATTGCAGCATGTGTGTCAGTTGAACTGCAGTAGTCCAGCACTGCTCCATGTCATGCCTGAGAAATGGATACATATTGAGTTGTAACTGAGTTCTGGCACCAAGATTTGGGAGAGTTTGTCACTGTCATTCTGCAGTGATATCTAGTCCAAATGAAGTGATAAATGTGGGTCAGCAGTGTTCCATGTTTAGAATGTCAGCCGCAATGCACAGCAGGAACAATTACTTACATTTCAGCAGTGATGGCTGGTTGTGACATTGAACAGGTTCACATTGAAAGTTAATATTTTATGTCTATCAACAGCTTGATGACAAAACTCAGATACATAAAGAAAGACAAGGCAGCTTTTTATGATTTCTTAAGGCCTTCCGGCTTTCCCTGGGGTTTAGTTTCCACTTTAGACTCTACACAAATACATTTTACAGAAAACATTTGTAACTAAAATACACTAAACTAAACAGTCCTGCCATTTGTATGTTCACTTATATTGTGCTTTGACTGAGCAATGAATGCACATCTCCTTTTAACTTCTCCTCCAAAGGCATGGAGGCACATAAGAAATAGTAGTGCAAATAATCCACCTCATTCCAAACCATTACACCTGCAACTGAATTTCAAATGCGCCCCCTCAATCACTGCTGATGATGTGTTAGAGATGATCTAGTGATATAGGCTGGGAAATATCAGCCCAAATAAAAATCATATTAGAAGAGAGCTTTTTAGCTTTATCCTTATTTCTTCTCCATCTTCTTGTCTATTGTTTGCCTGTATGTGTACAACCATTGGTGGTTATGTTAACCTTGGTAGATCCTGGATTTTGGAGGTTTTTTGCTCAAATGCATTAAGGTAGGCATATAGAACACAGAACACACTGAACACTTACTGGTGAAGACAGAACGCAAGCATATTTAAAGTCTTTTACCAAACTGACTTTGGTCAATTCAATCACAGTATGACAATACAAAATTTAGTGTACAGGTATTTTTAAAGCTTTATATGGTTTGGGTTTATAGGAAATGGCATACTGGCGATTGATTGCTAGAAGTGTGTGTGTGTGTGTGTGTGTGTGTGTGTGTGTGTGTGTGAGAGAGAGAGAGAGAGAGAGAGAGAGCGAGAGAAAGAGAGAAAGAGAGAGCGATATGAAGTCAGGTTTAAGGGTAAGCAGATTTTGTCATAGTAAAAATTCCCCACAGAGTGCAGCAGATAAATGGTCTCCCACAGGCAGTGTTCTCCTGTGATGATGTCAGGAGAATCAATTTCTCGCTGGTTTTGGCTTTTCTCAGTCTTCAAACACCCTTTACACTTCCTCACCTCTTCCCCTCCCTCCTCTTTTAATTAGCCTCCCACCCAAACACACATATACACACAAAATTTGCATTAATGCATCCAATTTCATAATAAGTTCATTTTAGTTACAAGGCATGCAGCACCATTTCTTATTTACACCAAATATTAGCAATGTCTATGAAACACACGTACGATTAAGATTATGTATTATGTTTTCAGATAGACTCAGAGCTCTAAATAAAATAGTGCACTAAAGACATGCACTCAGAGCACCAAAGCTTGACAGAGCAGGTAATATAATAATAAAATAAATATGCGAGGTACAGTGAGAGGAGAAATAGGTAAAAGATGAATAGGCAGCAAATGAGAAGAGTAAAAGGAATGTGAAAACTGAAAGCAAGGGATAGCAAAATATAGTTTTAAACTGCCTGTGTGGGCCTGTTTGAAAGTAGCGACGATATTAAACCTAGCTACAGTCTCCACCAAAATAAGAAAGTAATTATATTGTATTTTATTATATATTATATAATTATATATTATATCATGTACACTTGTTATCCATCTGGGTTCACTGCATATACAGTAAAATATGTGAACACTATTAATTCAGTTCAACACATTTTTGTGTTGAGTATTTTGCCTTGTTGCTCTTGTTCCTGAGCCATCACATGTATTCAGCTATTTTATGCTCAGTAGAGATAAATGCTGTTTGACAATACGCAAAATTAACCTTGAATTTATATTCATTTAGCTCATACTGTAAATTATAGAGTAAAATAAAACTGAGAAAAGGAACAAATCACCCTGAGCAAAACCTTAGGCAGCAAACAAGTTCCTCATAACCATATTCGACAAGACGTGGAGAATGGAGATTCGAGAAATCAGTCGAGGAAGCAACGCTAAAGAATAATCTAATTCAACCGGTTTCATGTTTCTCAGTAGTGTGCAGAAATGAAAACTGTCATTTTCCTGTATTTATTGCATCACTATTTCTGTCTGGTGGTTGCAGATGACAAAAAAAAATTATAATAATAATAAAATATGCCTTTCACAGCATTTCTGTCCATGTGCGGTTGTCAGAAAATAAAAGATGTTCACCCAGAATCTGGCATGAATATATGTGGGTACTTGACTGTATTTGAAATTCACCTTTCTCTCTGACTCTTTCTTTTCTGTCTCTGTCTCTCCCTCTGTGTGTGTGTGTGTGTGTGTGTGTGTGTGTGTGTGTGTGTGTGTGTGTGCGTGTGTGTTGGAGCAAGCACCTGTTTGTGCATATTTCACAGTGGAGGCTGAGAGACATTTGGCAGTTATTCTACATTAGCTACAATAAGCATACTGTGGAAAAATGTGAGACTTTTCTCATCTTTCTGTATCAAACCCCACCCTAACAGTTCCATCTCACTTGTGTGTGTGTTTCTACTTCTTTCCAGTCTCATTTAACAACTCTGATTCATGTTCTCATCTGCTACCAGATCAATAAATGTATTATTTCTTCTTGTATCCTCTATACCATCTTAAAAGGATCTTTTATTTTGCATATCTTCTACCCATCTTGTGTACCATTATTTATGAAAGTATCAATACATTTTAATGTGTCCATGTCTTTTTATTCCTTTTCACTAGTTCTAACATGTTCAGGATGTTGCAGCTCTGTATAACCCTCTCATTGTCATTCTCTGTCTTGCTATGCTTTTCCAGTAGCTAGGATTTGGCCATCACTCACTGTGCTATCTTAATGTCGCCTGACACACACATACACACACACACACACACACACACACACGGGCACACAAACACACACATACTCGTCTCTACCTTTCAATTTTGCAAGTAGGCAGATATTTTTTTTTAATTGATATTTATTATTTGGACCTCCATTTTCTACAAAATTGCTATCTCTTGTTGATCGTAGCTAAGAGGCAGGTGCCAGTGAAACAGAGAATTTTGGGTGTTTGGGGATGAAAAAAGTAGGTATGATGAGGTGTATTAATTACAGTCAGACCAACAACCTACTGACTAAAAAGCTGCCAGCTTTCCCACACACTCCAACCTGCCAAAATCTAATCCAAGCCTCAGTGAATAAAAACACAGTTCATTTTTCCCTGCAATTTCATAAATAAAATGAGAAGAAAGTGTGTCTTCTATTCAGTTTCTCAGCTAATGCATTACTGACAGCTTAACCTTAACGTTCCTTCTCTCTGCTTAACTTACTCTATATTCTCTCTGCCCTTCCTCATTATTACCTTCTGCTTTCACTCAAATGTCTTTTCACCTTTACACTATATGAACTTGTATAAAAAATATTTAGTTGAAGGGGCATAGACTCAGTTGGACTGAAGAAATGGGCACTAAACCTACAACTACAGTTTGAACTTGGAAATGGCTGAAAATGTTGCTTTCATTATATTTTGTTTACAAGCATATTTTATTAAAAGCTAAATATTCAATTTGTTAGGTAATTAAAAAAACAATAATGTCTGCCTATTTCATCACCTTAAATGAGCAAATTCCGGTATTGGGAAAGAAAAAGAGCAGCTGCTGAGGTAACTGTGTAAATGAATGTCCTCTTAAATTCCATTTATACTGTAAATCTATCTGTATGGACATTTGAATGCACTTTAAAGAAACCACCCAACTTCTAGCAATTAAATTCGTTCAGCTTTAATCAAGATCAAATGCTTGGGTTCAGGAAAGTATAAACTGAAAAAGGAATTTTGTTTTTAAAAAAAAATAGTGCATGACATTTTTCTTGTATATTATAAATGTATTTTCAAGGTTTGTTGTGCAAGCATATGACTGATTTAAATTCTCGAAGCAAAACATATTCATAAATGATCCTTAAGTACTGTTTATAGATTGGTTGAACAATTGTTTGCATGTAGTCCCGATGTTTAAATATATACTGGACATAATGTGAGTTTGTATCTATTAATATCAGTATTATTTATAAAACTAGAATGCTAACTTCATTAAAGCTCATAATTATCACATTTCTTTCATTCTTTAGGTATCTCAAGATGACCTCTGTCTTTGAACAACTTTTCTAAAACCTTTCTAAACCCAAAACCAATTGTTTCCTGAAACAAAGGCCCGCTGAGTCCATTATGTAAATGCATTTGTACAGCCATGCTGATATGGATGACTGAAACATGAGCATCATAAAAGCTTTCTGGACCTCTGACTCTGGCTCTTCTGTCTTCTTGGATCTCATCTCTCTAAAATAGCACCAAAGGAGGGTTACAGAATTGGCTGCAGAGGGCGGATAAAAAAGAAGCTAATGAAGCAGAAGGCCATATCAATAGGAATATACTTGTTTTTGGAATATATTATTCATTTGGAATATTGTGATATTTTGTGAAAAAAAAAAAAAATTGGAATACTGGAAATATTTTTATAACTCACCATCATGAAGGTGAGTCCAACTTCCTGTCTGTGTCCTGTACTTCTCTGTCTCTGCTTCCTGGAGAGAGGCTATGGAGCAAGTCACCACAGACAGGCCAGGGTGATTTCTAGGAACCACAACTTGACTCACAGTCACAACCATACAAAAGATGGGGAGACAGAAGTCCACCACAGACCAAAGCGAGGATGGATATGGAACCAGTTCTTTGTCCTGGAGGAGCACATTGGACCTGATGCGCAGTACGTAGGAAAGGTAGGCAATGTACCTTAATTATATGTATCTTAAATATATAACATACTGAATAGAAACAGTTTTATTCACTATTAGTGTGAGATGCTTTTGTCCAATACATATTCTTCCAGTAGCTCTGTTTAGAAAAAAAAGGCAATAATTTATTTAAACTTGATTAAGTATTAATAATGATTAAGACTACAGTAAATTCAGGCCTTTTTTTTTTTTTTTACAGAATAAATTTGTTGCATTTATTCATTTACTTATGCCCATATTTTTCTTGCTTATGGAACAGTTGGACATGATCGATGAGCCTTACATATCCAATTAGTTTAGTGCAGCATAACTGTGGCACAATAACCTCAGAAGGGTTTGACTGAATGTTGACAGCTATAAATTTTTGGATGTCTAGGTTTGCTTCTCAGACTTGTTAGGCTTGTATTACATGGTTCCCTCAGCTATGCCAACTGGTAAACATGTCGGTAAATTCATTAGCATATTAATTTACTGAACTTGTTGCAGTGGAAATTCAAATCCCTGGTCAAGTGCTTGTGTTAATTGTTTGAGTGTGCAGTTTCTGTTAATTTAGTCAGATGGAACAGTTCCAAATGTCTATACGTGTTTTATGAATACAAATAAAATAAAAATGTTCAGTATTATGGCCTTTTGTAGAATTCAGTGTAGAAAAACTACAAAAGAATAGATTATCTACAGACTGTCATGAAAAGGCCTATTAACTGATTTTTATCAACATATCAACAGATGATGTCAAACCTGTATATGACAGGACAGTTAAATGTTTGATTCTGACTGAGCAGAAGGTGTATATAAATTTTCTATTACAGCAGCGCTTGTCCAATAATTCTCATTTATATAATTCTGATTTATATTTGATCATTTATGTAAGCTTTAAATAAGTATTACCATTTTTATTAACTCTTACAGGGACATATGGGAAAAAAAAGAAGAAAAAAAAGAAAAATATATAATAGTTGATATGTCAAATGTTGTATGTTTTCTGTGAGGAGACATGTTTTGTTTTTTTGGTGGAGTTTAACATGTCTATTTGTTTTGGAGCCAAATCACACTAACCCATGAATGATTTTTTTTTCCTTTAAAAAAAAGCATATTCTATTTTGTTTACATTAATGAGATATTATAAAACTCTATCCAGTTCAATTCTTGATAGGACCAATGAGTAATTGCTTTATATAAATGAGCTGTTGATGATCTACTAAACAACAGGGCTGATTTAAAATGAAATCTAAATTAACTGACATCAGTTTTTATTAGAAGTCATCAGGAGCTCATTTTAATTAAAATACAAATGTACCACTAAGGCAGAGTTGGTTTTCTTTTATTTATTATTAAAGCATTCACTCTTATCAGAAGGCTTTTCACTAGATTTTGGAACAGGACTGTGGAGTATTGTCATCTAAAACCACAAGAGCATTAGAAAGCTGCTGATGCAAATTTAGAAGTGCAATTGCCATTCCACTTCATTCCAAAGGTGTGGCCTGAGTAGCCTGCCATAGAGCTCTGACCTCGATCCTGTTCAAAGAACACCTTGGGGATGAATTGGATTGCTGATGGCACCCGAGGCCACAGGAAATGAGGACCTACATGTGGAATTGTATGTTTAAAAGACACATACAAATCTTATGTTTAGATGTTCACAAGCTTTTGTCCATATAGTGCATACATACATACATACGTACATACATACATACATACATACATACATACATACATACATACATGCATACATACTGTACATACATACATGAATATATCAAACTGCTTCCTTATAATTTACATGAGCTTGGACCTAAAAAAAAGTTTGATAGTATTGCTGTGACATTGTACTGTACCTGTTGTCTTGAAAAGGGCATTAGCCGGACAACGCTGATTGAAATGCAGTCTTGAATAATGGAACCTTATCAGGCTAATAATTGAAGGGAATAATAATTAGTTTTCCTGCCGTGGTCTTGGCTGCTTGGTTGCTGACTTTGAAGTGCGTTGATTTGTTCTCTGAGTGACTGTTTCATGATGCTCTCCCACTCCACAACCCACAACTCACCTTCAACTCTATCCTACACAGAACAGTTCAAAAACAAATTACGGCAACAGATTTCAATAATCCGTGATGAAAATGTGCCTTTAATAACAACCAGCTCATTATGAGGGATTATGTCTAACACTCATGCATTGCAAGAAATCCCTAATCTTTATGAATGTCTAACTTCCTTGTTTAATTACAAGACCTGCTATAATAGGGGTCAGCAAAATATAACCATGGTGCAAAATTACATTTTTAAATGAAAAAAAAGATGCCAGGATTCTAACCTACTGTAAACATTCAGCAATTCCAGTGTGTATGTGCATGAATGTGTGGTTTTCTGCCTCTCTGCTCTTAATTAAATATTACAAATGTGTGCATTTAACTGAACACAGTAGAGCATTCTGACCGCATCCTGTACAGTCCCACTGGTGACTGATTGCCTCATTATTCCCTTTTCTTTTCTTGGTGCTCATTTCAGACTAAATTTGTTACCACTGGTAAACATTGTCAAAACAAGTCGAATCAATGATTAGAAAAATTAACGTTCAATTTGCCAGTGGAAAATATTGTCAGGTGATTCTGGCTTTTTAAACCTGAAAACTGTAAAATCATTTTTGCACTACTTGGTGTCACCCTGAGGAAATAAGTTGAGCAGTCAATCTTTGTGCAGTAATGGTTGTCAATTCACTCATGCGTAATGAATGTGTTATAATGAATTGCGATGTAATTGTGGTTGAGTGAAAACGGGGGTGGCACATTGGAACGGTGGAAAGCATTGCCACTTGAAAACTCTTTCTGCCTGTGTTACACATGTTCAGACATCACATGCTCATGTTTAGTGTTCCTGGAATAGCTGCAACTGTGACCCAGACCAGGAAAAATTGCTTGCTGTAAATGACTGAATGAATAAATTAACAAATTAATGGATGAATGGACGAATGAATGAAAATTTATTGCAGGGATACAATAGACTTAATACTTAAATCTCGGTTTTTTTCATACCTCCAGAGTAATAATGCCTAGTTATGCAAGGGTGGTTGTTAGTATCTTTTTAAAAATGATTTGTCTACTGTTTTTGGCTTTTACATCAAGATATACAGAATTATACAGTACAGTACATTACAGAAATTTTCAAATGCAGAAAATGTGAAATATTAACAGTAAAACTACATGTTTTTCCTATTTCCTATTTACTTACACAACAATCAATCATTCCCAATTCATATGTGAATTGGCTCATGATAAGTCATACTGATAAAATGTTTATATAGATATTATTTTGAACTGGTACTTTGGCAGCTTTGGTCACTTCTTTGGTACACAACACATTATGACTGGAACTGAAATTAAGGTGCAGCTGCTTTCATTAAAAGATGAATGATAAATGGAATTTTTTTGCCTCCAAGGACTCTACAGGATGTTCAGGCATAGAAGCTGTTGTCATGGGCTGCCTGCATACACTTAGTCAAGACAAGCTGTTATCTGTTCTTCAGCAATATGAATACACTGGCAAAGGAAATACATTTTATAATCCCATGTCTCTGTAGTCGTTCCACTCGGGCACCTCCCATTCATCTACGTCAGACATTTAAGATGGATTAGTTTGAAAGCACATGCAATGAGTTGCATAGAGAGTGTGGCAGGACTAATAGTGCTTTTATTTGGGCAAATCCAATCATTGAAGTCCATAGCAAAGGTCAGAGAACAGGAAGATAAAGTTAATGCAGAACAATTTATAATAGAGGTGGGCATAATAATTCAGAATAGAGAAATAATTACAATGTAAAATAATGGACAAAAATGCAAACAAATCAGTAACGAATACAAAACAGGTGAAAGCAATGAAACAACAAATCAATGACAAGACAGTGGTGAAAACAGGACTTAAGTGGGATATTAAATAAGCATAAGCATATAGTGTTCATCACCATTTCTCTTTCCATCCACACCACGAAAGAACAGTTTAAAGCCACCTCAAATGTTCCTGGCCTTACTCCCTTTTCACTTGGTCTCCTGAACACACAACATATCCACCTTTCTCCTATTCATCATATCAGATAACTCTTTCCCTTTACCAGTCATAGTACCAACATTTAAAGTACCAACCCGAACCTCCACTCTCCTCCACTTCTCCTTTCCCTGCCATCTCTGTCGACATTTTCCACCTCTCCTTCTCCTCCTTTGCCCAACAGTGGCCCAATTTCCACCGGTACCCTGTAGGTAAACGATACCTGTGGCGGTCGTTGTTAACCCGGGCCTCGACCGATCCGGTATAAATTTCTGGCACATGTTTTAAACTGGATGCCCTTCCTAATGCAACCCTCCCCATTTATTCAGGCTTGGGACCGGCACTAAGAGTGCACTGGCTTGTGCAGTACTAATGGCTGGGTTATAGCACATGACTAATCTTTAAGAATATTTGGCATAGAGACAAATGCATCTACAATAATTTGAGATTTTACATATTGTGCATGTTTCAACTTTCTAACAACCAACTAACAAACTAAATAAACCTGGCCATTTTGAGTTCCTGAATAACCACATACTGTATTTCCCCTCATCTTTATCTTGCTTGTCTTTATCTTCTCACATTTCACTCCACTCTGTGCTGACTAATGATTGTAGTAGGTGTGCAATAAAATAATATTGTCAAAAGCAGTTGTTCTGAAGAATCAGAATATGATCATCTTTTTTGTATGTTTTATTGCATTGTCCAATGCCCAGCCATAACCACTCTTCAAATAGAATAGAAGGCTTTGGTTGGATAACAATGTTATTTGAAATAAATGTGCATAGTCACCGCTGAGATACTTTCTCTTCTTTCACACTCTGTAAGCAAACAGATCACTAGTGAATGCTCATCCTCAGGTGGGAAATCACTAACACCAAGAAAAAAACCCCACACAGATTTTATATTCTTTTCTTTAATTTTACATTAGAGAAGAGGATGCTGGTACATAAACCATTTGATTTAATTACTCAAATGTTCGTTTATCTGGATAGGAGATTCACATGTTACTCTAGAGTTCATCAACAGAGCTGCAGCACTGATCTTTAAAATGGAGCTCAGGTTGTAGGGTGGGGAAATCTAAAAGAACATGATTTGTCAAATTAGCATGATCGAGAACAAAAGATACTGATTGTCATATATATATATTTATTCAGTTCATTACCAAGCTTTATATCCACATGCCCCAATAGAGAAAAGAGTCACTGCAAATCCCTGCAAAGTAATTTATTCCAAAATTAAATATTTATATTCTGATGGGAGTGGTCCAGTCCAAGATGACCTAATCCTTTCTAATGGTAGTAACCCACCAGCATTTTTTTTTCAGCTTAATGTTATTCTTATTCTGTAACCAAATGAACCAGCATGAGGATATTATTTTGTATTTTTACGAAATGTTGTAAAATGTTATTGGAAAATTATTGCTGAAACTTAATAATTTTAGAAGTACTTTGGAATTAAATGTATTATTCATAATGATAGCTTGCACCACATTCTTGGTGGTTCTTTTAAGGGTTCAATAGAAAATGTAGTGTGGACTCGCTCTTATTGTTTTTTGTTTTTGTTTTTTTGTTTTTCTATTTTAGGATTATATTTTATTTTTTACCCAGGAACAATCACTGCACACAGAAATGTTCAAAAATTACTGTAAAGCACAGTAAAGCACCTACCAATGTTTCAGAAAGGATGTATTTAAAGTCATATCTGGTATATAGTTCCAGGTCTCATAAAGGAAATAAAAATAGGTGCTAAATGACTGACTGCACTTCTGGAACAGTACAGTGCTAAACAACAGCAACAGCTGCACTTAGAAAAGCAGTATTTTTTTTCTCACTTAAATCACTGTAATGGACATATCTATATAGTTTACTACCAGTTGCCATGGTTTCACAGGTATTGTTTAGTGTATATATATATATATATAATTATATGTCTTATTCCAGTGCCCGCCCTTCAGCCATGTGCTTGGTGACTTTTCACAACTTTGGTGCTGATTGGTTGCTGTCCGTTCAGGCACAAATCTTCTGTAATACCCTGCCAGCCCTAGGAAGGCACGTACCTGGCGTTTGGTTGTGGGTTGGGGATTTCCTTTAACTGCTTTATTTTTTGCTTCTTTTGGTTTCAGCAGCCCATGGCTACGGTGGATGAGAAGTGCAAAACACATTAACAAATCCGAAAACAGAATAACAAATGCAAAAACAAAACAACAAATCCGAAAACAAAATAACAAATGCAAAACCAAAACAACAAATCCGAAAACAAATTAACAAATTCTAAACGATCTATGCGGTTCTGCATTTCATGCACATTTCCGACCACTGACCTGTAGGGTGCTGGTTGTTCCTTCCATCCTTCTCTGGCTATGTCCAGCAGTCCCCTTGTTCGTCTCCCAAAGAGGAGCTTAACCGGGGTGAAGCTGGTGTACGTTTATGGTGTTCCTTTTACGTTGAAGAGAACATATCGTAGGAGAAGATTCCAGTTCCTCCCCTCCGTGTCTATCACCCATCGAAGCATCTTCTTAAGCATTTGATGGAAGCGTTCCACCAGGTCGTCGGCCTGTGGGTGGTATACCGACGTTCAAAGGTGTTTGACCTGCAACAGCTGACAGAGATCCAACATTAGTTTGGACACAAAGGGCATACCTTGATCTGTGAGGATGTCCTTTGGGATCTTGACCCTGCTGAAGAGCAGTAGCAGCTCTCAGGCGATGATTTTGGTCGTTGCTTTTCTCAAGAGGATTGCTTCTAGATAGCGGGTGGCATAATCTACCATCACCAGTATATATATGTCCATGAGCAGATTTTGCAATGGCCCCACCAGGTCCATGCCTGTCCTTTCTGATGTATACTGATGATCGGTAAAGGGATGAGCGGTGCCGGGGGAGGTTTGGTGGGCTCTGTGCGTTGCCATTGTGGGCATCGTTGGCAAAAATTCCAAACCTCTGCTTCCATGCCCAGCCAGTGGAATTGGTCTCTTAATTTCTCAAGGCTGTTCCGCATCCCTAGATGGCCACCAAGTGGGTTCATATGTGCCAGGTGCATTAGGAGGTCTGTCAGTGCATGGGTCCACCAGCAGGTCGCACGCTTGTCCTCTTCTGTCGGTGGGGAAGTATAACAGGCTTTTTTGGATTAAGAACTAGGATGCCGGCATGGGTTGGTAGTTTCTTTGCTTTTCTCTGTCTATCTCCAGTACCTGCTTCCAGCAGTTTATCAGCCAATCATCCTCTTTTTGTTCCCGGGTGAAGGTACCTTCTCTTGTAACCTGGTGTTATTGATTGACTCATCCTCGGTTGGGACTTCTTCAATGTCCCTTTGTACACACATCACCAGGATCGTTCCCTGCACTCATGGTGGCTCTGGTAATATCGATGATTGGACCAGGGTGATGGTGCTTACTGTCTCCAACAGGGCTGTACTAGAAGTGTTGTTTATACTTACCCTCACTGTGGGTGTTCGTGGTTGGATCCCTGTGTGGATCACACAGACCACTAACCAGGTTTTCTTTTCCTGGTGGTCAGAGGCTATTTCTGGTTCTGTGGGCATGGGCTCCTCCTGGTGTGCATTGAATTTGAGGGTGTTCTTATGTTCTGCATGGCCAAAGCTTTTCTCTAGGAATTGGGTGCAGGGGCATGGGGTTTCCAGGGAATCCAGTCCCTCTTCCCTATTTTGAGCGTGGCCATCGTGCACTCCAGAGCCGACCACCTTGAATTCTTTGGGGGGAGCACTCTGAAAGATTTATCCATGGCTGCCTTTTCTATTTCCGCTGCTGATCATCTTTCTGGTTGCAATCATCTTTTGGTGGTATGTAGTAGTTGGTCCATTTGTATCCGTGGTGTTTTCCCAGTTTGATATACCCAGTGGTGGAACTCTGTGGCTGCGTTCGTGGGATGCCAGATGCCAGCATGCCAGAATTTCTTCCTTAACTGAGTCATAGTTGTCATCATCCTCTCTGGACAGACTGTAGTATGCCATCTGTGCTTCCCTGAAGAGAAAGAGGGTGATGAGTTGTGCACACTCGTACCTCGGCCGTTCCTCCTGTGTGGCGATGTGCTCAAACATATGCAAGTACACCTCAGGTATCAATGTTCTAGGCGGTTGTGGGTGAGATCTGTGTTGATGCCCGCATTCTCCACCAGTGTATTGCCTTGCAGCTGCTTCGGCTTTACCACAGAGACGGTAGACCTGGATGTGGTGTAAAGAAGTGGTTATTGTGCGTTATTTCACAGTGAGGACAATGTGGTCGAGTGAGTGTGTGAGTGATGGCAGCATGCACAAACGTGCATAGAAAGTCCATAGCTCCAAGGAATCAGGAGAGTTCCCAACGAGTTCCGCAGCAGAGGTGCAGTAGAGCGTGGTGGGGCCTTGCGTCCTGGCTGTCCGAGCTACTGCTGCTGCCTATAGGAGAAAACAGAGGAATACATTTCAGAAGAGGCATCTGAAAAAAGGAACGACCCCCTCGCATCTCTCTCCGTCTTCTTTTATGCACCTCCAGCTCCCCAAGGATGGTGAAGAGTAGCCGAGGGTTTGATTTGCTACCAGCCCTGTCTCATTCAAGTGCCCCACCCTTCTGCCATGTGCTCAGTTACTTTCCACAACTTCAGTGCTGAACAGCCTCTGTCCATTTAACACCCTGCTGAAAGTCATGCTCGGAGCATAAGTCTTGGTGCTGTCACAATATATATATATATATATATATATATATATATAAATCATAATGTTTCACAATAGACTACTAAAAAAAAGAATCATGAAAAAAGTGCTGGAATGTTTTGCTCAAGTTACATCGCTCTCATTGTATCTGTAATGCTAGGTCACTTGATCACTCGAAGGCTTGATACCTCATCCTATAACAAGGCAGGGTAATAAGAGATGAAAGACTATACAATAGGGAAAGGTATATGGTTATGTCCTGAGTTTTTCTCTAATTGGAAGAGGAGGAAAGTAAGTATGGGGGACATATTTACAGGAAAATATAGCTTATTATTTTTGCATCTGTAATTGAGCACACACACACACACACACACACCCACACGCACACGCACACACACCCACACGCACACGCACACACACACACACACACACACACACACACACACACACACACACAAATGCAGATTAAATCCCAACCCCTTGCTGTCCTCTGAAGAGAATTTAATCACACGTAAAAACCTCCTTGCTAATTGTGAGTATGAGGCTTAGTGCTGATTGATGAGTTTATCCTATGCTCTGACCTCTCTGACTTTTCCTCCCTCTCTCCTCCTTCCATCTTTCACTCTTTTCACCCCCCCTTCCCAAGTCTACTCTCATCTTGTCATTTTCACTCCTCTCATTTATTTCTCCATTCACCACACATCTTCTCATGCACTCCTTTGTCCTTTGAACTTTCTTGCTTTCTTTCTCTACACTAGGTCATGCCATGGGCTGCCAAATTATTCCTTTTATCCACTGTCTTGGATAATGCTTTGCTTTCAGTTGCTTTAGCTACATCAAGAGCCAAACATGCATGGTGTAAATCAACTGTAAAGAGAAAGATAAGCTGAATCCCTCTTTTCTCAGCTTTAAAGATCTATGAAGAAACATGAAAATTAGCTGCTGGGATAATATGGTTTCTCATGGTCTTCAAACCGTTCTTAGTCATAAGGCAGTTTTAGAGTTGTATACTGCTAGTTATTTAGTTAGTTAGTTTGGTAGGTAGTTAGGTAGTAGTCAGGTTGTTAACTTAACTAGTTAACCATTTAGAAAACGAAGTAAATAAATAAATAAAACTAAAGAAACTCAGGAATAGCAATTTATGTACAGATATAGCTCCATCAGCTTTTATCTAGATGAGAACAACATTACAATCAATTATAAATTAAAAGTAAAATTTTCATCATGCATCTGTACCTCACAATGATAAAAATCATAGAAATTATACAGCAAAGTCAGTTCTATATTAAAGATTCATGCCATGTACGAAAAAATCCATTGCCAACATCATTTAAAAAGAGACTGTGAAAAGGACTTCATTTACACTACCATTCATATTGTATTATGAATTATTATTAGGTTTTTTTGGCACACATCACAGCCTTTAATATGTTATATTGGATGTGAAATTAAAGGTGTATGCCCAATTTTGCTTGCTGTTGTAGGAGTCTCAGAGATCTGAACATAGTGTCGGCTATCAATAACAAGTAGCACAGAGAAAGACCTTTTTTAGCATAGAATTGTATAACCCTTTTTTGCATATGAATTACAATCATTCTTAATTCATTTTGTAACATGTCCTTTAATAATTACATTTTAAGCAAGCAATGTTTTATTTTTTATGAACAAAAATAAATAAAAACAAAATTTTCCTAAATGTGTCATACCATCTTAGGTACAGCAGAAACATTTGCTAATCGATTATTCAACAATGAATGTTATATTAAATGTATCTTTGTGACACACTGGTCATACAGCTGATCAGATTTAAACAGACCCCTCCAAACACCTTTAAGTTTTTATCATTTCACTGGTTATCTGATATAGAATTCACTTAAGGATGTGTTTCATTCATATTTAATTACTTGTGTAGGTTAAATGTATACACAGAATTTAGCACTGAAACCAGCATCCATGTTCTGTCATTATTGAAAAGGTGACTACATGCTTGACCAGTCACCAAGCTTGTGTTATGGTGAGCCAGTACTGGCCTCATTGACCCGATGACACTTTTATTTCCTGGCATTAGCAGGGGAATTGGCTAAGCACTTGGGATCTGTAGTTAGGATAGTGTGATATATTATCCTGTTCCTGAGCAAGTCACTGGCCAAATTAGAACCCTGACTCTAGGTTAAGTGAAATTTATGTGCTTTCAGAGACAAGGAAAGCCATGACTGGAATTGGAGACTACACAGTTTAGGTTTAAGGATGCATGGCTGAGTTCAACCTCATTGCAAATACAACCATTCTATATATGTTTGAGCTTGTAAAATATCTATACTGGTTATACTGCCCATAAGTGTTAATGTGTGTACATGTTATTATGCTATGGACAAGCACCTTTATTAACTAAAACAAGGTGGTTGCTATCCACATCAGACAAGGTGGTACTATACATTTACATTTTGTGGTAAATTTAGTGTCCTACACTTCAGATACTCAGTGAAAGAACTGTTTATGCACAAACAGTCATAAACCATGCAGTCAATATTTTACAGATTCATAACTAAAAATCTCCCATTTTTTTATTTACTCTCTGCTCTAGCACTAATTTTCCATCTTGTGTTTACAAACTCCTAGTACAGCATCTCATTACCTTAAACTAACAGCTTGTGATTGGAGACTATCTGACTGCAGCCTGGGCTTTGACCCTTCAGTTAATTACTGACTGTTTGTCTGAGTGCTGTGTTTACCAAAAGAAAAGGACAGTTCACTGTGGCATAGGGGTTTTGTTCAGTAATCAGCCCCTTGCATTCTTTAATTAGTGATTTCTTCAAGGATGTTTGGATTAGGAAAAACCTTTAGTGTGCATATTACCCATCAAAACAACAGACAGCAATTTTCCTCCTGATGTGTGAATGTGTCACTGACATCTCATTAGGTAAGAAAAGGTTTCAAGAATTATTTTAATGTGGCACATCAGCAAATACTGAAAACATTCAGTTGAATCATTGTCAAAATACTGCACTTTTATCACAGTCTTACACATAAAAACACAAAAGAAAAATCTATTTTTTTAAATGCACTGTACTCTCAGACTTAAACATAAGAGCTTAATAGAATAAATTGGCTAATGAATGTGTTTTTACATGTTATGTGGAAAATCCGAGCTGCACAACTTGTTCTGAATCTAAAAGCTGTCGGATTTTCTACATGTTTTCCCCCTTTGTCTTGTAGATGCAAATTAGACAATGGCATTAAATGGTTGAGGCACAATGTCTGTCAAATTAATAAGCAATGAATTGAACATAACACAGCTTGACGATGTAGTAAAATAATCAATGACAGGATGGTGTGATGTCTGACATGAAAACTGTTCACACCGTGTCCTGTATTGTTTTATTCCCTTATGCTAGAGCAATTTTCAAATGATCACACTTACTGCAGTAGTGTACATTATTATAACTAATTCTCACCAGCCTCCACCATATTCGTCTCTTTTTAGTAGGTAATTCTGTACATTTTCTAAAGGATCTGGTCAAAATATAATTGTCATTTACAGAAAAAAAAAGATAAAAATAAATAGAGAGAAACAAATATTTGTCTATGTTGAAGACTCTCTCGTGAATGCTGACTGTTTTAAAGCACTTGTACTGAAGACACATGCCATAAATAATAAAAAGAGACAACTCCTTACAGAAACCTTTACCTAAACAGTAATTAACAAAAAAATAAAATAAAATAAAAAAAAAGAAACACCAAAAAAATTTAAACACCAACCAGAGGTGGGAAGTAATGAGGTACAAATACTTCGTTACTGTACTTAAGTAGATTTTTCTGGTATCAGTACTTCACTATTTATTTTTCAGGCAACCTTTTTACTTACACTCATTACATTTTTAGACAAATATCTGTACTTTCTACTTCTTACATTTTCAGACCAGGCACGTTACTTTCATTTCAATCTATTTGATGAAATTTATTTCTTCTTAATATCACACACCACAGACTTAGGCTAGTCTATAAAGCTATTGGGTTAACGTGGATGAGACAGAGGGAGTCAGTGATGCAAACATGACTGAGAATAGAAACATTTCTGGTCACCTGACCATCATCATTTTTTGCCTGTGTTCTATATGGTGGATATTCAGCCTGGATACATTAATTAGATAACAAAATTTGTAATTGTTTTTAATATGATGTGAGGTCCGTTTACCAGCGTGACACTAAAACAGGTAGTAGGAATGGCTACTTTTTACTTAAGTACATGTCAGAGCCCAAACTTCTTTACTTTATCTTGAGTGAAAAAGTGTAGTCAGTACTTTTACCAGAGTATTTTTAAACATGAGTATCTGTACTTTTACTCGGGCGAAGGATGTGTTTACTTTTGTCATCTCTGAGACCAACACATTTATTTCTCTTTATTTTAGTCAAATATTATTTTGAAGCACCTGCAATATAAGCTCATGTGAATGAAACGCTACTATAGATTGTATGCATTAGTAAGAATTTGGGTGCTATGCTTTTCTAGAAACCACCTTCTGACCAGTCAGATTAAAGAATTCAACAATTTGATCTTCTAAACATGCTGAACTGTCCAAAAAGTCAGTAAGTCTTAACAGCAGTACGGAAATAGATCGACAAAACACCAATGCTGAGCCCAGGGATTTTTTTCCAATGGAAAAAACACAGGGGGTGCTGCTATTATACAGGAGCTATGGCTTTTCATCCCAACCAAGCAGGAGCACACATAATACAACTCAAGTCATTTTAAGATCTATACCAATTAATTAAGTAAAATGAGTCCTGCTTGGTTGGGATGAATTCTTGCAGGTTCAT
Organism: Silurus glanis; assembly: GCA_014706435.1. NCBI lineage: Eukaryota > Metazoa > Chordata > Actinopteri > Siluriformes > Siluridae > Silurus > Silurus glanis. Next base: position 560,457 of record JAAIIK010000067.1, on the reverse strand, counting down.
TGCAGATGAGATTGAATCTGTTTCTTAAGCCTACTTTTGCTTACCAAAGCATGACAAAATCTGCATTTATCTCAACATGTACATTTGTGGAAAGAAGTATTTTGTCTCAGAACCCAGTAATTGAACAGAGAAATAAAGGTTTTGTAGGGCAGTGCAGTTTACATAATGCAAGGCTAGATGCAGTCTCAGCAGCACACAGCTATTTCTTTCTTTTTTTTTCTTTTTTTTTTTACTTTTCCTGATATACAGTTGTGATTAGCTGTAGCTGAGATGCAGCACGTCTTTCGGCAAGAGAGCGGCGCGTAATCCTCTAGCTATTAATTAGTAAAGAAACAAGACTGTTATTTCCCCTTTCTCTCACTCATCTTTATCTCACGCTCTTTGTCTGCCCCTCCCTGCATATTTTGAGACAGTGAACCAAACTTGGTCCCAAAAGATTTAAAAATGCATTTTTCAACTTTCTTGGAGTAGAAAATGTAAAGTTTACCCTTCAAATTGTCAAAGTTAAATTTCAAAAGATGTCAGAAGATCTTCAGTCTTATTCACAAGGTGTATATAAATAGAAACGAGAATAAGAATCTCATATCAAAACCTTTCAAATGTTTTAATTGCAGATAACTACACATTTTATGTCACTTAACATTTTTATTTTCTCTTTCATTCTTTCCTCTTAGCTTCATTCAAATTCAGATAAAGGTGATGGCTCTGTCAGATATATCTTAAGTGGGGAAGGAGCTGGAACTATCTTCATAATCAATGAGGTAACAGGAGATATCCATGCCACCAAGAGTCTGGACCGGGAGAAAAAGTCCCATTATGTTCTTCATGCTCAAGCCATTGACCTGAACACCAACAAACCCTTGGAACCAGAGTCTGAGTTCATTATTAAAGTCCAAGATATCAATGACAACGCACCCAAATTCCCTGATGGTCCTTTTATCACGTCTGTTCCTGAGAGGTCAGAAGTCGGTGAGGAATTTTTAATTTTTTTTTGCTTTTTATTATAATTTTAAAATGCCAAAAGTATTCTAATGTCTTCTAATTTAGCTAAAATGAATTGCAAAAATGCTGATTACCTTTACAAGAATTCCAGAATGCAATTTATCATTTACTCCAAAAACCTTTCCTGTGCACACTCACAAAAATAAAGGTACTAAATGTGTAAATACCAATATTTATTCTCTGTCAGCAATTAAGTTTATTTTCAAAAAAATATTTTAGTGTCAGAACTGAGTGTCATCTTTCTGTTCTCAGTTTCGTCTACCATCTAAGTCAATTATTTTATCTTTCTCCTCACAGATTTACACCATGGATTATACTAGGTGTATCTGTAGGAGACCCAAATTCCCATGGAGCCCTAAAACATTTAGATAGCACTTACTGAAGCACTTTCCACTCTCTTTCAGTTCAGGAAGCTGGAAAAGAATAAAGTAGAGAGATATTGAGAATTAAGGAATGTGTGTGAGAGAGAGAGAGAGAGAGAGAGAGAGAGAGAGAGAGAGAGATTCATTTAAAAAGCCCCTCCAATGTCCATTTCACTCATGTGATCCCGTCAATCCTTGCTTTTGTTTTATGGTTGTCCATTTTCCCCCATTTTTAGCAAGAACAACTGAAGCCATCGTCTGCACTTAGTTGCATTTGTTCGCTTCTAAAAGATGTACTCATTTTTGCCCTAGTGGTCCATATACACATTCTTGGTACTTATACAGTCAGTTGTTGATTTTTTAACCTGCTTTCTGTGAAATTTTTTTAAACATCTTTTGGTTTTATAATTAGTTTGTGTCAGAACTGAGGCCAAATATGTTACTGAGTAATATGAGCATTGTACTGCTTCTTAATTCAGCATTGGAATAATAGTTTTGGATTAACTATACTAGCTGCTATTATGTAAGATGTTTACTTTCTTATTTTTGCCCTATAAAATTCAATTAGTGTATGGGCTTGCTCAGTAGCTTATTTGGAATTCAAAGTATTGTTGTTTTGATGATCATACTCCTAGAAACAGCATGGCTGGTTGTAATGGCTGAGAGCTATAGGCGCCTTTTAATGACTGTAAAATACAATGTAATCTTTATTTCTTATAATGTCTACTCAAACGGTAGGGGAAGCTATAAAAACAAACTTTTATATAAATGCAACCGCATGGTGACTTAAGGATTTTTAAATGAGATTTCTCCATGTGGATGAACTCCTTTGTTTTATTTAATTAAGCATTTCAATGTGTTTCCCTATGGAATAAATGTAAGTTTGCACATTTTAAATCTTTTTCCAATCCATGTGCATTGGAAAACTTTTCAAAGCAAAAGACACAGATGGATGTTGATTTCTCCAGCATTGTGAGACACTAAGTGTAGAGTGGTGTTATTCTCTCCAGGTTATGTTTCATAAAATATTAAGTGTAAGGGTGCTGAAACCAGTGTATTGCTAAAAGTGGAAAAAAAAAAAAACTGCACTACTCAAAAGTAGAAAGAAAAATATAACTTTAGCTTGTCTCAGATTGTTACCTGACTTTTAGACTACAGCATGACTAACAAAGGAAATGTATAGATTTCATGTATATAAAGAACCATATAATTCCTGACAGGTTTGTGGTTAACTAGTTGACCAATTAGTGTTAAGAAATGCATAATGCTGTTTTTAATTAGAGAATAAGTCATGGGTGATGTAAAAAAAAAAATGTTGAAGAGCTTCAATACCTAATTCGTCTTTGTTTCCAAGCAACATTACCTAGAAAACAGCCTTCCTGTTAAGCCTACAGTACTTTAAATACAAACCACAGTCATGCTGTTCTCTTAACAAAAAAGTACAGAGAACAAAGAAGGAGGTCTTTTCTGTAATCTTTCTCAATGCATGATTGATGCATGATTTCTTAATCTTGAATTTTTGTGTAAAAAGTGGTATTAACTGATCAAGTCTGTAATATTCTGTCACATTCCCAATCAGTATAATTTAATGTCAATTACGTCTGTTTAAAAAAAAAAAATCAAAAGAAATTATTTGTAAGAGGCTAGAATTTTATTGTATAGGTTTAATGGTTGGACAAAATCTCCCTTTTCCCCTGCTTGTTAGCTCCTTTAGCTGGCAGAACTTACACCCAATCAATCATTATTGACAAGCTGTTTGTTTGGAGAGGGTTGTACAATTGAGGGAGCTGACGAAGGCTGTAGATGCAGGAAGGAGCAAATAACTCACTGTGTTGGGTTTTTTTTTTCCTCTATCAGGGTCATAGTGCTCCATTTGGAGATGTTTGTAGTGAGGGGTCAGGCTTCACTCTTAACACTAAACTTCTCCAATACTGTCACACACATATACCCATACCAATATTATAAACATTCTTACAAAAAAATCTATATGTTTGGTAGAAACAAAATCCCATGTGTATAAACAGTATTGTGCTGATTCAGTAGTTTATTAACTGAGAACAGATATGTGAAAATGCATTTGATGACAAGACCACCTTGCCAGTTGTTAAACATGGGGGGAACTGTTATGCTTTGGGATTATATGACGGGCAGGGACACAGGAAACATTGCACATGTTGGATGGAAGAATGGATTCCAGTAGATTTCAGCATATTTGGGAAACAAATGTGACAGCTGAAGCTGACAACAAGAAAATGATCCAAACATACCTCAAAATTTCAAAAATTTCATTTTTTCACACATACATAAGCAAATTCCAATAATATAATTATAACTGTATAGACAATAAGATATTCAGCCTTTAGGTGATTATGCATAGTGAGAATAAACTGTGCCATTATCATTTGGATCTGTAGACTTAGACACTATTCATAGAGTTATGTGTGTATGTTTTATCACTATATCATGTCAGTTATGTGTGTAGGGTGGAGATGCCAACATTAGTAAACAGTCTACTTTATGTTTGCTAATTTTCATGACCTTAATTATTTTTCTTGTGTGATTAAGTAGAAGTACAGCACGAATGTCTAATTGATTACTACAAATGTATTTTGGTTTATACAAAAGATATTTTGCCATTAAATCATTACCTGCTTTCTAAGTGTGGGTGTAACCTCAGAGGATGAGTACTTATTCATATTATCAAATAAACTGTGGGCATGTTTACAGGACACGTTAAATTATCCATGTTTTATTATATAAAATTGAGTAATTTTTAATTCTCCCATTTTTATTATTTTCTTTTCTTGTGTTTAACAGCAGTGGTCTTCTAATGTTTAAAGGCCATAGTCTAGACACTATTATTGCACATTTTATATTTGTCTATCTATCTATCTATCTATCTATCTATCTATCTATCTATCTATCTATCTATCTATCT
>JAAIIK010000067.1:533297-547829 GCA_014706435.1 Silurus glanis | reverse complement strand
CATACATACATACATACATACATACATACATACATACATACATACATACATACATACACACATACAAATGGGATAAGCAATGATAAGTGTTTAACCAAATTATATGCCAGGTTTAATTTACAAATTTGTGTGTGACTTACTGGAATTATTAGGACTTAATTTCCTTGTTTGTCTGACTCCTAGCGGTGTCCTTATGATTAATTCAAATTCATAACTTGGTATTTCTGAACCCTAGGCACTGAATTATGTGTCCAGTAGGGAGCAATTTGGGATTCAGCTACTGATTACTTTGTTGAAAAATTTGTTACAAGCTAATCATGTCATGTTAATGAAATCAGGACTATTGATAGAAACTATTTATATTTCTTCGACTCAAGTGGCAATTCTCTGCTGTGCATGCAAAATATATCTCTTTCTGTCTTAAAATGATTATAAAGACAATGCTTATATTATTGGAACTAAAAGAGAAATGTAAAGCCATTGCAACCTCTGAGTGTTATTTATTATGTGTACATTGGGGTTCTAATGATTACACTTTTGTTTCAATATTCAGTTTGTAATTAGTAATTTTAAAAATATTGGAATCTATTGTTGTGTACTCTGAGATTTAGATAAATTAAATGATCATTGGTGGCGATTTAAAGTACATTTTGTGATTCATAAAAAAAGTGTGAAATGTGAAAAAAAAAATCACATTAGATGAAGAGATAATTATCATTTATAAACAACTGGAAAGGTTTAGCAATAAGTTAATAAGTGCACAAATGGCTATGGTTTTTAATAATAGGTATTCCTATTTTCTTCCCTCACTGCACTGTTTTCATGAACAAAAACTGTACAGTGTGCTTTTAAAAGGTAGCTCTGACTGACAGAGAACGTTACCTGATTGTCTGAAGAAGTTAATAGGATCTATTGTTTTAGGGTGTCAGAGAATACAAAAATAAATGATTATATGAATAAATGAATAAATAATTATCTTCATACTAACTAAGAGAGAGAGAGAGAGAGAGAGAGAGAGAGAGAGAGAGAGAGAAACAGAGAGAGAGAGAGAGAGAGGGATTCAGGCTCTTCCAGTCTTGCGGCACTCACTTCCGGTTTTGCCTCACGCATTTCCGGGTTCCGGCCATTTTGCCGTTTTTTTTCCCGTGCCACCCGTTATTTAAGGATGCCAAAGACATTACTCTGGGCCAGACTATCTCACCGGCTCCTCGTGTCTATGAGATGTTTCTTGCCACCCTGCCTAGACTGGTTTCTGTTTCCAACCCCTGTTTCTTATCCCTGTTCTGCCCTGCTTTCGAGTTTGGGTTTTGTTTTTTGGACTCTGACTTTTGCTTCTTGCTCATGCTCAAAGCCCCACAGAGGAAGTCACCCAGCCTGGGATTTCCACCAAAAGCATCGCCCAGCTTTTCTGCCTGGCTGGATATTGCCCAGCTCTCCCGACCTGCCGAAATCACCACTCTGCCTGTCTGCCCGGCCAAGCATGCACCCCAGCCTGTCTGCTCTGCCAAGCACTCTCCCCAGCCCGTCAGCCCTGCCGCAAATGCATCCTGGTCCTGCTGCGTTGCCGAGAATGTCTCCAGCCTGCCTGCCAAGCGCCGCTCCGCCTCAGACCTCCGCAGAGGCCGTCGCTCCTCCTCAGACCTCTGTAGACGCCGTCACTCAACCTCAGACCTCCACAGAGGCCGTCGCTGATCCTCAGACCTCCAGAGATCATGTCGGCCAGAAAGCCTGGGTTAGAAGAGATCTGCACTCCAGTGGGAGTACTGTGGGACACAAGGCAAACGAGTGTAGCACAGGACAAGATTTGATGGGTGAATGCGGTTGCGGCAGAATAAAATCATTTGCGGGACTCCTGCGAAATAGTCTTAAAAAATATATTTTTTTTAGAAAACATTTCTAAAAACAAAAACTGTTATGTATCTACTGCACAAACGCAACAATGGCAACTGAAATAAAATAAAACGATTTACAGGCACAAGGTCGGAAGCGAACTCTCACGTGGTTCATATGCAGTAGACTTCTAGAGCACACTGAGGCAAAATGTCTGAAGCGCAAGACAGAGGTGAATCACTGAGTGCTACAGCTAGATCTTAAATATTTAAGAAAGATACATACTGTACAACACAACAGAATCGTGGCCTTTTTAATTTTATTATTATTATTATTATTATTATTATAAGATATCGTTTCAGTTGATGTTCTATGTGCTGAAAAGTTCCTTGTTCATCATTTACACAAAAAGTCAAACTCAAATAAATCTAAACATTTGTTTATTTTTTTTTTTTTTTTTTTTTATTCATATTCAAAAGGGAATTAAGTGAAACAAAAACAAAAAAGAATAGAAGGAAGAAGCAGTCAGTGCACTGAAAATAAAACTACTTATACAGTATATTTGCAGGCTTTTGCAGGAGGAAGAGGGACAAAACTTAAATATTGCAGGCAGGAGCGGGAGGAAAATAACGTATTTTTGCTGGAGCGGGACTTTATGCTTTGCCTAGCCATTCTCGACCTCCAAGGCGTTCCACCTCAAGTCCCGGTGTATCCACCCGAATTTTTTTTTGTATCCAGCCATTTTAGAGTTTTTCCCGTGCCCCATGTTCTATAGGCATCCCAAAGACATTACTCGGGGCCAGATTATCTCACCGGCTCCTCGTGTCCCTGACAGTGAGCGAGAGGGAGGAAAGAGTAAAGTGTAGTTTAAAGCAAGTTTTTTTTCCACAATGTATCTATGATGAACCATTTTAAATAATTATACAATAACAAAAAGGCCTGCAGTTTGTTGCGAGTCAAGAATGGTCATTATGCTAATTGATCTACTTAAATAACGAAACAAACACATTGCAAGAGAGCAGACTGTACACTGTCATTCAAGGATAGATTTCAGTAGGCTATCAATAATGTAATGCAATTTCATTTTAGTCTGGTAAAGATTGTTTAGAATCTTTACAGCTGGCTATAAACATAATTGTGAAATCTAAAATTACTTTTGCTCGCTCAATATTTTTTAATGCCTTTGTTTCATATTCATATATACATACACACACATATATACATATATATACACACATATACACATACACACAGCGGGGAAAATAAGTATTTGACACATCAGCATTTTTATCAGTAAGGGGATTTCTAAGTGGGCTATTGACACAAAATTTCCACCAGATGTAGCCATCAAGCCAAATATTGAATTCATACAAAGAAATCAGAACATTTAAGTATACAAGTTGAGTCATAATAAATAAAGTGAAATGACACAGGGAATAAGTATTGAACACACTTTATTTAATACTTTGTAGAAAAGCCTTTGTTGGTGATTACAGCTTCTAGACGCCTCTTGTATGGAGAGACCAGTCGTCTGCATTGCTCAGGGGTGATTCTGCCCCATTCTTCCACACAAATGGTCTTTAAATCTTGAAGGTTCCTTGGGCCTCTTTTATGAACTTTGATCTTCAGTTCTCTCCATAGATTTTCTATGGGATTTAGGTCAGGTGATTGACTGGTCCATTTCATCTGACCATACTATAGTCTCCCAATAATCCACAGGATTCTCCAAATGCTCTTTTGCAAACTTTAACCAAACCTCAACATGCTTTTTGTTCAACAATGGAGTCTTGCGTGGTGAGCGTGCATGGATGCCATGGCGGTTCAGTGCATTGCTTATAGTTTTCTTTGAAACAACAGTACCTGCTGATGCAAGGTCTTCCTGAAGTTCTGCCCGAGTGGTTCTTGGCTCTTGGCGAACTCTCCTGATTATTTTTTGGACTCCTCGGACAGGGATCTTACGTGGAGCACCTGATCGTGGCCGGTTTATGGTGAACTGATGCTCTTTCCATTTCCGGATAATGGCCCCCACAGTGCTCACAGGAACATTCAGCATTCTGGAAATGCGCCTATAACCATTCCCATCAAAATGCTTTTCAACGATAAGATTACGAAGATCTTGAGAGAGTTCTTTGCTTTTACCCATCATGAAGTCTTTCCTGTGTGCCTCCTGGGTAATGAGAAGCCTTTATAGGCCATCAATAAGGACTAAAGCAGCTGATATCAATTAGTACTGATAGGGGGCAGGGTTTCTCTCTCAATACTGACAGATTTCAGGTGATCTCCTGGCTTTCTATGCCATTTTGCACCTTGTTATCTTCATGTGTTCAATACTTATTCCCTGTGTCATTTCACTTTATTTATTATGACTCAACTTGTATACTTAAATGTTCTTATTTCTTTGTATGAATTCAATATTTGGCTTGATGGCTACATCTGGTGGAAATTTTGTGTCTATAGCCCACTTAGAAATCCCCTTACTGATAAAAATGCTGATGTGTCAAATACTTATTTTCCCCACTGTATATATATATATATATATATATATATATATATATATATACAGCTTTCATCAGTGCTTCTGAGCTTATTCGAATTGTCTTCCTGACATTCATTCAGATCCTCAAATACTTGTTGAATCACATGCAGCATTTTGTACTGGAACAAAAACATGACTTTTTAACCAACCATTTCTTATAAATGAGATTTGTTCTTCTGCCAGACTAAAGCAGCTTCACTGATTTACTAGACAGGGTGATGTGAATCACTTTGCATGAATTTTATAAGGTTGTTCATTATAAGCAGTGTTTGTTAATGCCAAACTGATTTAGCAGAGCTCCAGCGTGCCCTCATATGTCCTCACAGACAAGCTGCATTAATAAGGCAGACTGGGGTCTCAGTCTTATACATTACTTAGAAGAGAAATCAGACAATAATTAAATGTTTCAATTTCAGAAGCATTGAGTTTCATGCACACAGACACACATTCACAGACATATAATGAAGTACTGTATCTCAGTTTCAACATAACTCATTACCCATTTTTTCATGCAGTTTCTGTCATTCTTTCATTAATTCTTATGCAAACACTTTACTTAGAACAATGAGTAGGCTAATTTCATTGCTGATTATAGAGTTTTATTAGCTCTCAGCCTTACACAGGTCACAGAGTTCCTAGAAGGAGGTATTGGACCAATATTATTTACAAAACCATCCTTAAAAAAGCATGTCACCTCATCCTCTTTCCATAATTATCATATCACTACAAGGTAGAAAATACAATATAATTTCACCCAAGTACAAGTGATAAGCTACTAAACAAGGGCACCCTCACTTCCCATTAGATACAGTATGTTTTCCTAAATTAATTGGCAAAATCAGTTTTCATATCTACATATGCCTTGACGGACAAAGTGAACAAAATCTCTACAGTTGGTCAGTGCACTTTGAATTATTGTTGTTCACTCTCTGACCATTTCTAACTTATATTTTGGATGACTGGTAGTGTGATTTGTGACAGCCTGCAATTTTGTTATTTGCCTGTTATGCTTTTGTCACTGAGATTTCCTTATCTCCAGTAAAGCTCTGTGTGAATGTGTTCTCAAAAACACTCTTCTTTGCCCACTATACAATCTGACAGAGGAGATGCTTTCTAGTAGTTGTATAATGTGTTTTTTCTTAAAGTATTTCTTAGGGCATTGTCATCATTGGGCACATTTTTCTTCTGCCACAAAAATTAAAAGCAATATGTTTGTTTTGTTTTTTTGTCCACGTTGAAACGTAAGCCTTAATGAATTCAATGAATTGTTTACAAGCATGTTAGCAGGGTGTTTAATCACCATACTTGTAAATTCAACTCTAATTATCCTTATAAACAGGCAAGAAGATAAATTTGTGTCAAACATAATTGTGCTTTGAAATATTAATTGAATGCCCATTCTAGTGTTTGTTTCCTTACAAGACCAGTTGTGTGGTGCAAATTTACATAATGCTTACAATGATTTTGTGAAAGTAATGCGATTCAAACATGTATACAGTCTTTTTTTACTCAACCTCTACTTGCATTACAACATAGAGATATCATTTAGATTGGCTTTAGAAAGTGTCCTCTATTCTTATTTAGAAGTTTACCTAAATAACTTCTATTCTAATTTTTTGTACAAAATTATTAGGCTACATGGAAATGTAACTGCTGAATACATATTATGCTTATTTTCAACAATATCACAGATTATGCATAAATGACATATAAAGCATAATGGGGGCCAATAGAGTGTTTGAAACTGGTGTTCAAGATCATCTGGGTCTACCAAAGTTTCAATATCACAGAGACCAGCAATAATAAACATGGGAGATAAATATAATCACATGTTTAGTTCTTACTACACCCAGTACAATCTTACAGATCCTTTACAAATACACAGCCTGTAATGGAGACTAAAGGAGAAACTGATGCCATTACCTTCTCCTTGACTTGGTGAGGGGTGAACAAAAGGCTAACAGTCAATCTCAGCCTGACTCACCCTGGGTCAGACTCACTGCCTTCTTTACAATGGTTGTGTAGTATTAACTGCATTATATCCCATACAAAACTGCAACCTGTTAGACCAGAGAGGAGAATCTACTGCTTTTCAATGCTAAGCTGTCTGTATGGTGTTTGCTTGTATGGTTCTTGGTATATCATGAACTAAAGAATGTTGCAAGTCATATTCAGTCGGTTTCAAAAATATACTAAAATACTAATAAACTAATAAAATCACTGCATAATCTGTGAAACTAAATAACAAATGCGACATACTTGTGCATCTTGGATGGATGCCAGACATTAGAAGAAGAGACAGTGGCATGAATTTATTATTTAATCAAGTGAGGCATGATCCACCTTAAGCCATTCTTCCCATTTAATAAAATTTGCTTAAAATATCATTATGAGGATTCCACTGACAATAACATGCTAGTAATACCGAGAAAATCTGATTTTACCTTATGAAACCAGTATTACCTTTTTTTTTTTGCCTCCTGCTGTAAATTTCAAGTATTTCAGCAGCTGTTGTCTTAGCATCTCTAAGCTCAGATTGAGGCAAACCAAGTAGCAGCTTTCAAACCAAGATAGAAAAAGGTGCATGTTCTTAAGTGGTCAATCCTATTTCTTCACATAGCAGCTGGGAGCCATTAAAATCTGGTATGAATTTATATGCCATTGTTTATTTGCTATCTACCTGAAATTACCCCTGAAATCTGTTCATGAGGGTTGTCGAAGTGCCTGATTAATATTTTATCATGTACATCACTGCAACTGAGTTTTTGCTATGTGTTTTAAGGTTCTTCCAACTGAACCAGAGTGCAGGCTTGTCTTCATGTCATTCTGCCATATACTGTACCTTATGCTAGTGTACAGTAGCTCATTCATCTATTTGTCTTCAGATTTGTTGCATTCTGATCAGCACTGCAGTTAATACAACCAGGATGACAATAGTCCTGCAGCTATTGACATGAAAATAAAATAATTTCAATGCTGGCCTACAGTACATTGTCAGAAATGGAGAGGCTCTAGTCTACCTGATGGCAACGGTCAAATTGCATTGCACCATACACACAGTACAGTTTAACCTCTCCTTCATCATGTTCCTACTTTTTACTGTACTGGTGCACAGGCAGGTGGTGGAATGAACTTCTCTTAGCTGTCCAAAAAGCTTGATCTCTTGCTGTTTTCAAACACACACTGAAGACCTGTTTCTGCCACCAGCACCTGGTGGAGCCCTAATGATGCTTAAAAAGCCTGCCTTGGGTTGTTGGCACCTTCACAATCGTGCTGCTCTTTATTAGCAACTACCCTAAGTACACAAATAAGCACTTCTGTAAGTCATAATGTCATACTGCTTAGCAACGTGTGTCCAATTCCTGCCAACACTTTTGCATGAGAAGACAGCAATGCCCTACAGTGATTCTCACACTTCTGACAAGACTAGCCAAGAATGCCAACACTCTTCTGCTTTCTAGCAACAAATAAACTAGAGGGTTTTAGCAATTTTCAACAAGTTTGTTTAAATCTCTTCAAGCATTCCAAAAAAAAGTAATGATATACGATAAACTCTTGCTTTTGTCTAAAGAAAAGGATAATAAATAAATAAATAAATAAATAAATAAATAAAGTGTAGAGAAAGGTTAGGTCATTAGTCGTTTGTGTTGTTCTAATGGAATGGATGGCTGTCTGCCAGGCTTCTTTGTTGCCTTAAGAGCACAGGTTAAGTAATGCTGCTGTAGAGATAATATCTCTCAGCAGTATGAGAGAGGGAAGAAATAATGGCTCTGGTAAAATAGAGTTAAGGCATTAAGGAAGTGAAGCGGATTTCAGCTAGACACCGATTTGTAGATGAGGTAGGGGTGTTAGCGCTATTTGATTTATTATGGCCAAACTATAGACAATGTAACATATATAGACGATATTATTCACACATTACTACACCTTGTTACTCTTCCATCAGAAGCAAAAATGAAACAATTTGTGTAAATTAAATCCCTCACGCATATTTTATTCTGGAAATGAGTACTTTATTAAAAGAAGGAACACTTGGACAAAGAATCTGTGAATCTACATAAATGACTCCTAGGCAGTTCTGATAGTTTGCATAGCATAAATTATTGTTGTACTACAAGTGTGTAATTAGAGTGAAAAAGATTTGTTTTGCCATTTCCAATTAGATGAGATTTAGATTGCTCCGATAAACTGGTCATTCCTTTTTTTTTTCTTTGTTAAAGTTTCACATTTTGGCTTCCAAGTTAATTATTTTCTAACAACACAACATTTCATTTATTGAAGAACAATGCTTTATAATTTTTTGTATCTTTTTAAGTTTAATGTTACAAAACATCTGTGAAACATATCTGTTCCTTTTTTCGCTTATGTTATAACCGCTGTAAACTTTGTTTCTCTTTTGAAGTTATGTTGTAATATGAGAAAGCTCCTCAGCCTTGCAGTCTTTCCCATATCTGGAAATATCCTTGAAAAATGCTGAATACACTTGCCTTCATTCTATTATATTACTGAATTAACGCTCTGATGATTCCTCACTGTCCTTAAGCTTGGATAATTAACCACGTTCGTGTTTGTTCTGCTGCCCTGCATAGGACATTTTCTTTGTGGCTAGAGCCTGATACCCTCTTTTACACCAAATCTGACTAATGTAGTTACAGTCACTAAAATCTTGATCTAATTTAATGTTCCAATTGCCCTTAGACAAGATTAGCAAATTTCACAGCCCTATCTGCCATGGTATTTTAAATCACATAGAAAGTAAATGGTTTTAAGTTAAACCAAAACAAGAGAGCAGGGAGGTCCCACAGAATCCCATGTCACATCCAATGTATTCGAACACTTGCAAATATTATGCATCATTCTAAATGTTAGAACTTGTACTTTTTTATAGTTTTATTCATACAGTATAGAGTATCTTACAAAAGTGAGTACACCCCTCACATTTCAGCAACCATTTTAGTGTATCTTCTCAAGGGACAATACTATAGAAATGAAACTTGAATATATTTAAGAGTAGTCAATATGCAGCTTGTAAAGCAGTACAGATTTACTGTCCTCTAAAAATGACTCAACATACAGCCATTATTGTCTAAATAACTGGAAACAAAAGTGAAAATTGTTGCTGAAATGTGAGGGGTGTACTCACTTTTGTGAGATATTGTAATATCAGCCACACTCCAACCATTTCCTTCCGACTTTGTACACTTAAAAAAAAATCTGTTTCTATATCACCATTATTATAATCCTAGTTAAAGGTGATGCTTAGTTGAAATCAACCATGCTTGACTCCTCTTGTAACCATCAAATGGCTACAGCACACACTGACTGCCACTACATGATTTAAACAGATGCTACAACATTCTGGTGAATTACTGTATGTGTGTAAACCTGGCAGACACAAACAAATAGTGGATACTGCATACATTATCATTCAATGCTAAATTTCTCATGTTTTTATAGAAAATGTAATTGATTTCATACAATGAAATTAGATCTTGCTCTGCATACTGCATTATGAGAGAATGATTAATTGACAGACATTTATAGATGTTATTTTGCTGTCTATGCTCTTTAGAGATTATCTTGCAAACTTTGAATCATTAAAACAAAAGCAGTGGCATGTAGTTGTGAGTGCGAGTTTAAGTGCTGGGTTCCACACATTTACAAAGACACTTAAAACACATTGGGGCAAAGCAAGAAAACACTCAGTATGCGATGGCAGATGATCACAAAACATCCCACACCTACTGTAGAAGCATATCAAACCTAGTGGCAAGTTTCAAATAGCCCTTCCACCAACTGGCATGTTTTTGGGAGTTGGGAGAAAAACAGTGAAAATCCATACAGACAACATATAAACACCACATGGGCACTGGGAAGTTGTGTATTTCAACTTTCTCTGCATATGCTCCCAATGTGGATACATTTCAAATATATTTTATGCCAACTAAACCTAATAAAAATACTTATTTTTATTTATTTATTTTTTTAAACAGACTAAATATTTTGATATCATTTTTTTTATTCTCTTTCATTTGGTACAAATAGTAAAATAATAAATCATATAAATGCAATACCAGACATCAGCATACTTTGGCATACATCATTAATATCCATGAAGTCAGTGTCAACCTCTTGACTCTTGACTGCACTGTACATTGTGCTGAGGGAGAGATCATTTGTAAAACAAATACACACACACACACACACACACACACACACACACACACACACACACATTTGATTAATAATGAATTAGAAATGATGTTTGCATGTGCAAATGTGTCAAACAGAAAAAAGAAATTAGACAGTGCATTATGAGTCAATATTATGTTTGCCATTTTGTCTGCTTAGTGTAGTATTTACTGAATAACGTCTAAACTGCCATGAATCAGATGGTGGAAAATCTACTACAAAATGACTGTGTGCACGCACAGATGTGTGCACATGCAATACCCTCCATCAAAAGCACCCCGAGGCACGTAAAACTTCCTACTGTGCTCCAGCAAGATAAATCAAGGGAGGGTTCTATGATAACACATCTATTTCACAAAGAGCTATTGTTCTTGTCATTTTTCATGAACACACATCTCTCAAACGAAATAATAATGAAATCAAACACAGAGCACAGAAAGGGAGAATAAGTTTCCTTGGTATGTAATGCTGTGTGAAGTAGACTGTTTTATTCTGAAAAGGAGTTCAAAGTTTGCCACATCTAAACCTCCACCTTTACCCTTAGTTCTTGCCTGTGGGGTAAATGAGAAAGAGTTTGTATGGGGAGTAACAAATTAAGATTGTAACCTAGTGAAATGAATCACAGGGAAAATATACTTTTACTACTTCTTTTGTTGTGGCAAAGATCACAGACAATTCAAGATGCTTAACGGATACAGAAAGTAATAATTTCCCCTATTCAAATATGACACAATTTGTAACTAAATAACATGCAATATACACAACGTATTTATATTTACAAAGTTATATGTAGCCTAGAAAATGATTGCTACATACGTTACTTGCTCCAGCATGACAATACCCATTGAACGTAGCAAGCTCCATGAAGATATGGTTTACATGAATAAAACACTGACTGCTCCCAAGGATTCCTTACCCTACATCTGTGCTTGGCATTTCTAATGCCACTGTAATTGAATGAGCACACATCTTCATAATCTTATTATATATTAATATGTAAAGAATATGCTGTATGCATTGTCAAGCAAATCTGAATAAAATGTTACAAACAAAAGAATGAAAATAAGGTTCATCTGGCCTATAAGCAGGCAATAAAGTCTGACCCAGAGCATCAAATATTCTATAGGTCTTCAGATTTTATGTTGCACATCTTTTCCTGTTATGTGCAAAGATCTATTTATGGAACCATTGTTAATCAAGTGTACTTTTCAAATTTATGTTCCAACTTGTAACTTGAGCTTATTTTTCTTAATTAATGTACTGCCTCAGCCATCAAGATTTTTCTTTGTGTCTAGGTAGTAAATTTACCCTGTGAAACCTAGCAAAAGTGAATGACTAAGAGTTCATTAGGAGCAAGGTAATACATTTTATTCCAGGTCCTAGACTCAGAGAGCAGTGTTGATGTCATATATGCTTTTTTAAGGTGGCTTAAAAGCTGGTTGAAAGACGTGGAAGACTTATTTGTGTTATTTAAAATGTACAGAATTACCCCACACCCTATTGAATTTAAACTATTTACATATTTCTATTATGTAAAGTTTTACCTATGGGCAGTTTGATGCAAATAGATTCTTATGATGTGTAGGATTGATGAGTATTGTGGTGATTTCACTATTTAACTCAGCTAATCATAATATATAATTGAGAACTAAAACCAGATATTTCAGTTTTTCTCAGTTGCTTTGGAGCGTTTCTCAGATTAGAAATGAAATTCTCAAATCTACTTGTTCAAACTCCTCATCATAAGAACATTTCTTGTTGCTTTGATCAAATTGCGAATGCTTTGGTACATCATTTAATCGATTGTATTGTACAAGTGTCTGCTTTTTCCTACATTATCAGTTGTTTATGTCATGTTGATCAAAATGTATTATACTAGTTTCACCTAAATGGTTTTAACCCCCAAAACATTTAGGCATCAGTTCATTGCATAAGTCATTAAGTGCAAAATGGTTAAACCAGTTGTAAATATTTGTCAAGCTCTTCTTCTTCACAGTTCTATTAAACCTTTTTGGTAAATGTGTCGTGAATTGATGAATTGTGCAGATGAACCTTGAATGTCACTAATGAAGAGGCGTGTTCACTTTCAGATCAACCAATAATCAACTAGTTCTCTAAAATAGGTCAAGGCTGAATCTGGTGAACCTTTACTGTAATTGGCGAGTGTGTATATATATATATATATATATATATATATATATATAGAAAGAGCAAAACACAGATTTACAATTGTTGAAAATGGAACATGGTCGAGAGCCAAAAATAAGGATGCATGTTGGAAGGGTAAGGAGGCAAAATAGAGGAAGAGGAAGAAGAGGCCAGAGACATATACACTATTGTGGACCTTGTTGTCAATCATGGCCTCACAATGGTATTGCAAGGGATGATATCTGTTGTGATGTGAATGAAAATCTGTGGCCCGACAGACTGGGACGTCAGGGGGTAGAGACAGATTGCACTGTATAGTGCGGCATGCGCAGTTCTGCCTAAGAAGTGTTTCCTATGTTTACCTTTTGGAATTTTAGTTTGTGTCTTTTTATTTTCTATCACAATGACATTAAATTTTCAATTTTTTTAGTCAGTCCACTAGTAAAAAACAATAAAAAAAAGTGTGAATCCTGTCCAGTCTCTTACAATCAATATCCCACATACAGTAATGTGTAAAATTCATAGTTGCCAATTCAGCCTCATGCATTTTTAATACTTGTAATCCAAAACATAGTTTACATCAGGAAATACTAAAATAAAGCATTGTCATATTGAAAAAATGACTAAACATTTTGACTATCCAGTTCGTAAACAATGATAAAGGGACTTGTTATTTTGATGGCAATGATATGTTCTTTGACACAAATACTTACTTTTGAGAGAAGTACTAAAGATTTTGAGCAAAAAACAGGCTTTTGCAAGAAATCCAATGTATTGAGCTGTTTGTACACATTGTATTGTGAATGCATACTGATTTGCAAATCTTAAGGATGATTCGAGAAATGCTCCAAAGCAACTGAGAAAAACTGTAAAGGCATGGTTTTCTAGTAAGTTACTTATTGTGGATTATGAATATCTTCATCTAAGCTTGTGATAGTGACAGATATGTTTTAAAAAAGAGTTCTCTGATGTAAAAATGTGTTGATAAAATATTATTTTAAACCACGAGCCAATAAATATTGCAATTTATTAATTACATTTCTTGAATGAAAATGAGTGTAAATATATTTTCCAGTAAATACTAGATTATCTATGTGTGTGTGCGTGTGTGTGTGTGTGTGTGTGTGTGTGTGTGTGTGTGTGTGTGTGTGTGTGTGTGTGTAAGGGTAAATATGGTGGAATAAGTAATATGGAAGGTTAAGTCTCTCTCCAAGGCTGTGTAGTCATCTTACATTTAATAAAAAGTAGAGAAAGACCGAGCTTTGCAAACAACAAACTTAAATAATTAAATAAAAATAAAAAATATGAATAAGAAAAGATATAATACATATTAGCGAATTGTTTTTATTGTATGGTATCATATGGAATGGTATGGTATATGAAATACCTCATACCATATAAAAACGCATTGTATATTCAAATGTTAACCTGTTGTTTGACAGGATAAAAGAATACTCTGCTCATATTTATTGAACAACCTCTATCCAATATTTTAATACAATGAATGATTGGGACAATACATTGGGCTCTATTTATTTTTTCAGGGGTCATCAGAACAGCATTGCCTGACATGGATCGAGAAGCAAGAGAGCACTATACAGTGGTCATCCAGGCGAAAGACATGGCGGGACAGGTGGGAGGACTCTCAGGCTCCACCACAGTTAACATCACACTTACTGATGTCAATGATAACCCTCCCAAATTCCCCCCGGGTAAGTATTACAGCACAGACAATACATAGTTTTACTCATGTACCTCATTATGACCTTAATATATAATGATAGATAGATAGATAGATAGATAGATAGATAGATAGATAGATAGAT